>JARQOC010000006.1:464536762-464588328 GCA_033576535.1 Allobates femoralis
AATGAAACCATTGTGTGTGGAGCTTATCCCTGATCCCATAGGTTTTGCTGGGAAACATAATGCCGGTTTAGATTAGCATAAAACCATGATAAAAACGCAGTGTGTGAACATAGACTTTGGCTGCGCGCACACAATCAGTGTCAGCATTTTCGCTGCATTTACAAGCCCAGTGGATGGGATTTCTAGATATCCAGTGCCCACTGTGCTTCTGTTATAGGCAGCGTTATGTTACCTGCAGTTCAGGTTGTCGCATCCGGTTAATTTATTGCTGTGGAGTTGGATGCGATCTCCAGTGGGTGAATGCAGGAAAGCAACGCCCTGCCCCGAACACAGATCGTGAGCACAGGGTAGCTGTGATCAAACGTGGATTTTTTCAGGTCCGGAGATAATGTGTCCAGGAAGCAAGTGTCTCCAGATCGTCTGCACATACCCTTACTGTACAGTCTCCATCAGGGTCGGACTGGGGTGTCTGGGGCCCACCAGGGAAATTGACTCCAGGGGCCCACTCACCCGCTATATGCAAACACCTGTTAGCCGTTATACCCATTATAGTGGTTACTCCTGCACATCACTCTGCGCTCACCATTACTGCGATGTACCATTACTGTAGTGTACATTAAAGGGATACTTTGGTGAAAACAAGTTACCAACAATCGTCAGGTTCGGCAGGTGATCACTTAGTTATTGGTGGAATCCGACCAATCAAAACCACATCGTCGGAAGAATGTGGCGCTTTTACCCCTTTTATTAACTGCAGCGGCCGGTAATGATGTGACCGCGGCTCCATTCATTATCATTGGAGCTCCCAGAAAAAGGCAAACACAGCGCTCACAGCCACTGAGGGAGTGAAGGGATCATGGGCGAGCCGTACATCACTTCCAGTCTAATGGGGACAAAACAAACCTATGACTAAGGACTGTCTTTAAGGACATTGATGTAAATGTGCTTTTTAATACTTTTCTAATATAATGAATTTTTAAGGATCTAGATCCCAAGACTCTATGCTGGATATTTTTCTATTTTTTTGGACACATAATGGGGATAACAGCTGCACATTCAGCAGTCGCACCCCCACCAACTAATACCTTATCACATCCTTAGGCCATGTGCACACACTGAGTATTTGGTGAGTTTTTTACCTACTGATCCCCCAATACTGAGCCGTTGCTGCTGTCCCTGTTACTGCACATGCTGCATGGTACAAAAACAGCGCTCCTCTTACTGCCCCACATAATAATGTCACCACTGTGCCCTCCACATTGCAATACCACCACTGTGCCCTCCACATAGTAATGTCACCACTGTGCCCTCCACATAGTAATGTCACCACTGTGCCCTCCACATAGTAATGTCACCACTGTGCCCTCCACATAGTAATGTCACCACTGTGCCCTCCACATAGTAATGTCACCACTGTGCCCTCCACATAGTAATGTCACCACTGTGCCCTCCACATAGTAATGTCACCACTGTGCCCTCCACATAGTAATGTCACCACTGTGCCCTCCACATAGTAATGTCACCACTGTGCCCTCCACATAGTAATGTCACCACTGTGCCCTCCACATAGTAATACCACCACTGTGCCCTCCACATAGTAATACCTCCACTGTGCCCTCCACACAGTAATACCACCACTGTGCCCTCCACACAGTAATACCACCACTGTGCCCTCCACACAGTAATACCACCACTGTGCCCTCCACACAGTAATACCACCACTGTATTGTATATACCACCACATGACCCCCTCCGTGCTGCACGGGACCCCCTCCGTGCTGCACGGGACCCCCTCCGTGCTGCACGGGACCCCCTCCGTGCTGCACGGGACCCCCTCTGTGCTGCACGGGACCCCCTCTGTGCTGCACGGGACCCCCTCTGTGCTGCACGGGACCCCCTCTGTGCTGCACGGGACCCCCTCTGTGCTGCACGGGACCCCCTCTGTGCTGCACGGGACCCCCTCCGTGCTGCACGGGACCCCCTCCGTGCTGCACGGGTAAACACACATATTGTTGCTGCTGGGGGGACAGCACACTGATTGTTGCTGCTACGGGGCGTGCACATATTGCTGGTGCTAAGGAGAGAGACATATGGCTGTTGCTGGGGGAGGCACACTGATTGCTGCAGCTTCTTCTTGGGGGAACAGATATTGTTTATTGCTGCAGCTGAAGGAGCACAGTGATGTTGCTACTAAGGGGGGGGGGGGCACATATTGCTGGTGCCAAGGGGGAGACATATGGCTGCTGCTGGGGGAGGCACACTGATTGCTGCAGCTGTTGCTGGGGGGCACACATACCTCATCTACTTCCACACTGTTGCTGCAGCTCTGTCTGCTCCTCTTCATGTGGGATACAGGACTTCACGTGCTGTCCCCGTCCACACACCTCATCCTCGCTCTGGCACTGCCTGCTGTCCGTGCTGTGTGAGGAAGTCCCGGCTGCAGACAGTGCTCTCTCTGCTCCTCACAGCGGCCAGACGTTCTCCACCGCTGCTCCAGGCAGGGCCGTATTTGCAGTTCCTGCCGCCCTAGGCACTGTAAGCGATGGCGCCCCATGTCATAGACCTTCCTGTTGCGGCCCCGCCCCCACATCCCCCCTGTCTCCCCAAATTTTATGTAGCTTCTCCCCCAATACTTGCAGCTTCTCCCCCCACATTCGATGGAGCACATATACAAAGTTTGTCCAACCACACTACAGAGACATACTGATAGAATGTTTATATTGTGAGCCCCAATAGGGACAGTGTTGATGGTGTATTTAAAGTGCTGTGGAGTTCATAGTGTAATATAAATGCAAAAAATATTATTTTTAATATTATGTCAGTACCAGGATCTGAGGATCTTCTATTTCGAGGTCAGGGGCTCTCTGATGCCATGACGCTGCCTGTCTCGCTTTCTTCCCCTTGATCCTGTAGTGCGGTGGACAAGAGAGCATTAACTGGTTAACAACATGAAGTATGGTGTGTACTAACAGCCATAAACCCTCCCCATATCATGTCCAGCAGACATTGTAGGACTACATGCGTGATCTTATATTGCAGTCGGACCAATGTTATTCGATGTCTGAGAGCACATTGGCGTGTGTCAGACGATTTTTTCTCAGCCAGATTCAGGATGAGAAAAAAGTCACAACATGCTGCGACTGTCTGCAATTCATGCATGAGACTCGCCAATGCAAGTCTATGGGTCCGACAAAATCACAGACCGCACCCTGACCATCCGAGAGGCATCAGTTTTTTTCACTGATACATTCTCATTTTGGAGCTCAGACAACTGTTAAATATTCCTGTAAATGATTCTACAGTAATAGCTGCTGAGAAAAAAACAGATTGCACAGGAATCTAAGAATCTGAGAGAAATGTCAGACACTCGCATAGCAGTTGCATACCACACGGAGCAAAAAACAGATGACTGTACCCAATTTGTTATATATTTTAGGAGTATGAGTCAGTCCATTTTCTACTGACTCCAACTCCGACTCCATCAAAACAGCACAGAGGGATACACTGAGCCCCAGAGTAACCCCTCCACTGCCAGGTACCACACAGAGGAGTACACCGAGCCCCAGAGTAACCCCTCCACTGCCAGGTACCACACAGAGGAGTACACCGAGGCCAAGAGTAACTCCTCCACTGCCAGGTACCACACAGAGGAGTACACCGAGCCCCAGAGTAACCCCTCCACTGCCAGGTACCACACAGAGGAGTACACCGAGGCCAAGAGTAACTCCTCCACTGCCAGGTACCACACAGAGGAGTACACCGAGCCCCAGAGTAACCCCTCCACTGCCAGGTACCACACAGAGGAGTACACCGAACCCCAGAGTAACTCCTCACTGCCAGGTACCACACAGAGGAGTACACCGAGGCCCAGAGTAACTCCTCCACTGCCAGGTACCACACAGAGGAGTACACCGAGCCCCAGAGTAACCCCTCCACTGCCAGGTACCACACAGAGGAGTACACCGAGCCCCAGAGTAACTCCTCCACTGCCAGGTACCACACAGAGGAGTACACCGAGCCCCAGAGTAACCCCTCCACTGCCAGGTACCACACAGAGGAGTACACGAGGCCCAGAGTAACCCCTCCACTGCCAGGTACCACACAGAGGAGTACACCGAGGCCCAGAGTATCCCCTCCACTGCCAGGTACCACACAGAGGAGTACACCGAGGTCCAGAGTAACCCCTCCACTGCCAGGTACCACACAGAGGAGTACACCGAGGCCCAGAGTAACCCCTCCACTGCCAGGTACCACACAGAGGAGTACACCGAGGCCCAGAGTAACCCCTCCACTGCCAGGTACCACACAGAGGAGTACACCGAGGCCCAGAGTAACCCCTCCACTGCCAGGTACCACACAGAGGAGTACACCGAGGCCCCAGAGTAACCCCTCCACTGCCAGGTACCACACAGAGGAGTACACCGAGGCCCAGAGTAACCCTCCACTGCCAGGTACCACACAGAGGAGTACACCGAGGCCCAGAGTAACCCCTCCACTGCCAGGTACCACACAGAGGAGTACACCGAGGCCCAGAGTAACCCCTCCACTGCCAGGTACCACACAGAGGAGTACACGAGCCCAGAGTAACTCCTCCACTGCCAGGTACCACACAGAGGAGTACACCGAGCCCAGAGTAACTCCTCCACTGCCAGTACCACACAGAGGAGTACACCGAGCACCAGAGTACTCCCCCACTGCCAGGTACCACACAGAGGGTAACCGAGCCAGTACCCTGCCACTGCCAGGTACCACACAGAGGTAACGAGCCCAGAGTAACCACTCACCCTGCATGACCATACAGAGGGTACACTAGCACCCAGCCCCCTCACCCCATGCACATCAGCCTCCCATGCAATCCCAGCCCCCCACCAGCCATGCACATCCCAGTCACCGTCCACCCACCACACTGCCATTGCACATATCCATCCACCCCCCCCCCCCCCCCCGCCTGCAATGCACATCCCATCACTCCCCCCACCAGCCATGCAATCCATCACTCCCCACCAGCCATGCACATTCCATCACTCCCCACCACCATGCACATTCCTCCCCCCCACCAGCCACACATTCCATCACTCCCCACCAGCCATGCACATTCCATCACTCCCCCCACCTGCCATGCACATTCCATCACTCCGCCCACCTGCCATGCACATTCCATCACTCCCCCCACCAGCCATGCACATTCCATCACTCCCCCCACCTGCCATGCACATTCCATCACTCCCCCCACCTGCCATGCACATTCCATCACTCCCCCCACCTGCCATGCACATTCCATCACTCCCCCCACCTGCCATGCACATTCCATCACTCCCCCCACCTGCCATGCACATTCCATCACTCCCCCTCCCCCTACTTATGCACTGTGATGCACATCCCAGCACTCCCATGCACTGCCATGTGCATCTCACAGTGCACCTCACACTGCCCATAGGGCCGCACTGTGCACATCCCTGGACCCTGCCTCACTTGCCTGTGCTGCACTGTGCACAGCACAGCAGCACAGACATCCACATACCCTGCCGATGCGAAGCTGTTTGTCCTCCACAGTCCTCCTCTCAGCAGTGCTTCCCTCGCTCCAGCACTGACAGTGCAGGAGCTTCCTGAGCTGAGAGCCCCGCAGGCCGCAGCAGCCGGAAGACTGAGGTGGGTGGGCGGCAGACAGAGGTGGGCGGAGCCTATTCCCTCCCGTCCCCGAACCAAAGGAAAACAACTAAAATAAAAAAAAAAAAAAAAAAAACCTTGCTCAGGTGCCGCCCTACCCGCATTCTGGCGGCCTAGGTGCCTACGGGTGCCTAGTGGTAAATACGGCCCTGGCTCCAGGGGGACCCGTTCGGGCCGTTGGGGGGCGGGGCTAGGGGGGCGGGGCCACAATGCCTGGGGGCCCACCATCACTTTTAACCGGTAACCCGGCGGCCCAGACCGAGCCTGGTCTCAATTATGTCCGTCACCATCTCCATGTTGTCATTATCAGGATATATTAATGTTCTATCATTATCTGTTACTGACGTCCCCGGTTCTGCCGTCCCGATCTATGTGGATGTTCCCGGCACTTTGTAACTTTATGTCTTGTTTTGCCCATGACTGGATGTAGTGATCATGTGAAGCCGGGAACAGCTCCGGAGATTTCTTCCATGGGATCTTTATGATGTTACATCGTCATCTTCTCCCCATTCAGGTCCCTACAATATCGGATCCTCTCAGTGGAGATCTTCTATAGAAGACAATTCTCCTGATTGACCCATCAAGGATGGATAAGGACAAGATGGCGGAGAGGATATTACACCTCACCCTAGAGATCCTCTTCCTTGTTACTGGAGAGGTGAGAGATTGTGATGACAATGTCACATGACATCATTCTTATCTACTGGACAGAATAACATGACAGAACTGGAGAGGTGAGGACTCTGGAAATGTCTGGAGACTGGAGATTTATTAATGTGTCTCTCCATAACCAGGATTACACAGTAGTGAAGAGCTCTAGTGAGCGCTGTCAGGACCCTGTGTCTGAGGGAAGAGCCCTGAGCCCAATCACGGGGCCTCCACCTCACCCCCTGATACATGAGGACATCAATGACCAGAAGATCCTAGAACTCACATACAAGATGATTGAGCTGCTGACTGGAGAGGTGACACTGCTGGGAATGCTGCTGCTGGGACATTATACAGTAACGCTATGAAGGGATCGGGGGATGACAATGGTATCATTGTATGTGTCAGGTTCCTATGAGGTGTCAGGATGTCACCGTCTATTTCTCCATGGAGGAGTGGGAGTATTTAGAAGAACACAAAGATCTGTACAAGGACATAGTCATGATGGAGGATCCCCGGCCGCCCCTCACATCACCAGGTAATAGACAGGACTAAATACACACGGCCTATAATTATCTGTATGTAAAGAATGAATTCAGCCCCTGTATGTGTCTCCTCCAGGTCTATCCAGTGAGAGGACAACACCAGAGAGATGTCCCCGTCCTCTTCTCCCACAGGACTGTAAACAAGAAGATCCCGATGTTCCTCAGGATTATCAGGTAGATGGAGAGAAGGTGTGATGAGATCTCTCTATGATGTGTAGACAGCTGTGAAGGTCTTGTGCTCAGTCTTGTTTTATCCACCAATATTATACACTGAACGAAAAATTATTAACCCCTTTACTACCTATGACGTTTATGTATGTCACTAGATTAAGGCCCGATGCTATCGCATCGGGAGGATGGTGATGTAGTGTTGACCATGTGTTGTGTGGCACTGTGAGCAGCACACCTTGAGAAGGAGATGTGGTGAACAGCCATCCCGCCCATCTCTTTAGCTGTTCACAAAAACCCGGCCCTGTTAAAAGACAAAATAACTTCTTGGGAGGACTCATAGTGGCACTGGTAAGTGAGTCTGAGAACAGTTAGTAATAGCAAATGTCTGCTTCAAGGGTTTATATCAATGGTCTCCTGGAAGGATTAATAGGAATGGTCTCCTGCAAGGGGTAATTGCAATGGTGTCCTGGAAGGGTTAATAGCAAAGGTCTCCTGCAAGGGTTAATCGTAATTGTCTCCTGCAAGGGTTTATATCAATGGTCTCCTGCAAGGGTTAATAGGAATGGTCTCCTGCAAGGGTTAACAACAAAGGTCTCCTGCAAGGGTTAATATCAATTGGTCTCCAGGAAGGGTTAATAGGAATGGTGTTCTGCAAGGGGTAATTGTAATGGTGTCCTGCAAGGGTTAATCGCAGTGGTCTGGTGCAAGGGTTAATAGCAATGGTCTCCTTCAAGGGTTAATAGCAATGGTCTCCTGGCAGGCTTTATATCAATGTTCTCCAGCAAGGGTTAATAGGAATGGTCTCGTGCAAGGGTTAATAACAATTCTCTCCTGTCAGGGTTTATATGAATGTTCTGCGGCAAGGGTCAATAGCAATGGTCTGCAGCAAGAGTAGTGGTGAGGAACGGTGGGCTGACAGGCAAAAAATGTCTTATTTAAACCATATTAAAGTTAATCTTATCTTGTACGGAGTGAGTGAGGCGTGGAGGAGGAGTGCTGAGGGACAGGCTTGAGGCGGAGAAATGGCGCGCTGAGGAGGCGGAGTGAATGAGGCGTGGAGGAGGCGTCCCGGAGGAGTGCTGAGGGAGAGGCTTGAGGCGGAGAAATGGCGTGCTGAGGAGGCGTCCCGGAGGTGTGCTGAGGGAGAGGCTTGAGGCAAAGAAATGGTGCGCTGAGGAGGCGGAGTGAATGAGGCGGAGTGAATGAGGCATCCCGGAGGAGTGCTGAGGGAGAGGCTTGAGGCGAAGAAATGGTGCGCTGAGGTGGCGGAGTGAATGAGGCGGGGAGGAGGCGTCCCGGAGGTGTGCTGAGGGAGAGGCTTGAGGCAAAGAAATGGTGCGCTGAGGAGGCGGAGTGAATGAGGCGTCCCGGAGGTGTGCTGAGGGAGAGGCTTGAGGCGGAGAAATGGCGCGCTGAGGAGGCGGAGTGAATGAGGCGTGGAGGAGGCATCCGGAGGAGTGCTGAGGGAGAGGCTTGAGGCGAAGAAATGGTGCGCTGAGGTGGCGGAGTGAATGAGGCGGGGAGGAGGCGTCCCGGAGGTGTGCTGAGGGAGAGGCTTAAGGCGGAGAAATGGCGCGCTGAGGAGGCGGAGTGGAGGAGGCGTCCCGGAGGAGTGCTGAGGGAGAGGCTTGAGGCGGAGAAATGGCGTGCTGAGAGAAAGTGGGCGGCTATTAAAACAGCGTCATGGATCTCACGAGAGTTCCATGACGCCCTCGTAGTTTTCGCCACCGCCAAGATGGCGTCCGTGAAGTGTCGCCAAACGTGGCGGTCGCCTTCTTGGTGGTGGGCATAAGCACGGTGGGGTTCGGGAACCGTAGCAGCCGAGAAAGCAGACGTGGAGGAGGAAGTGCCGGCAGACGTGGCGGGCAGCATTGTGAAGGGAGGATGTGTGGAAGGTGTGTGGCGGTGGAAGTTGTCGGCGGCGTCAGCGTGATTAAAGAGGACCGGCTCCGGTGCGTGTGGGGACAGGGGCGCTGCATATAATGTGGGGCCGGTGGCGCTGCAGAGGGTACGGAGGGGCTCCGGTGCGGGGCGGAAAGTTTAACCTACCTGGCGGTATGATTATGTCAGGAATTTTGTACTAAAAGCGGGTACCATTTTTTTGGTAAAAAATTTCTTTTATGGGCATATACATTTGTATTTCCCGCCCAGTTCCGCCTCCAATGAGCCGCTGCGGCTCACAGAGACGGAACCAGGAAGTCATATGGAGGCATCTGAAGGGGGCTCTCACCGGCGATCACAGAAGTGACATCGCTGGATCACCAGGAGAAGGTAAGGAGACTCCGCTGCTCCGAGCGTCGGGGGCGGACCTACCATGGTGCAGCTGGTTCAGCTGCACCAGGGCCCCGACTGGGTAGGGGGCCCCTGAAGCATCAGTAGGGGGCCCCCGTGACCCTGTGACTGAGGAGAGGAGGGTAACTGAGGATGCTTCCCTTGGGTGTTCCCGCCCCTCTTCTCATCTGCAGCCAAGGCTCTAACCCTAGCCCTAACCCTAACCTAGGAGAAGGGGGCGGCGCCAAATCTCTGTCATGGTGCCGGCGGCAAAGGGCAGGTAAGACCTCATCTAGGGGCGGCCCCCCCACCCTGTCCTCACCTGCACCTGTGGCTACAGCTGGGGAGGCGGCTCTGACAGCATATCCCCTTCCCCCCGGACCTCTCCCGCGGCTGCAGCAGGGGCGGCGGTGCTCTGACAGCACACACCCCCCGGACCTCTCCCCCAGCTGCAGCAGGGGCAGCGGTGCTGGGCTCTGACAGCACCCCCCCAGCCACGGCTTCACAATGAGCAGATGAATGTGACTCGGGGTTACTGCTTCTGTCAGTGAAAGTTAACCCCGAGTTACACTCGGGAATACCGCTGAGAAGGGGCTCTGCCGAGGGTACCGATGTCGCTAGTGAGGCTCTGGAAGCCCCACTACCGGCAAAGGTCGGCCATCTTGGATCACCCCAAGCGGGTGTATCCAGGCAGCTTGTGACCGGATGTGACGTAGCGATAAGGGTGAATCCGGACAGAAGTCACATTTGGGCTTTTATACTAATAGATAAGTTGTGTCCTGCTTTTGATGTGGGCTCGTTCGGTGAGCCCACATGTTTCCTTGTGCATACCAGATGATCTAATCAACCGACATGTGCCTCTAGCTTGTAGATCGCTGTTAACTAGTTAAAGTGCCTACAAGTAGTATTCAACCCCCTGCAGATTTAGGTGGTTTGATAAGATGCAAATAAGTTAGAGCCTTCAAACTGCAAACGAGAGTAGAATTTATTAACAGAAGCATAAATCTTACAAACCAAAAAGTTATGTTGCTCAGTTGAATTTTAATAAATTTTAAACATAAAAGTGGGGGTCAATTATATTATTCAACCCCTCAAACCACCAGCATTCTGTTTGGTCCCCCTAAAGTATTAACAAGTAGTTCAGGCACAAAGAACAATGAGCTTCACATGTGTGGATTAATTATCTCTTTTGCCAGCCTTTTCTGACTATTTAAGACCCTCCCCAAACTTGTGAACAGCACTCATACATGGTCAACATGGGAAAGACAAAGGAGCATTCCAAGGCCATCAGAGACAAGATCGTGGAGAGTCACAAGGCTGGCAAGGGGTACAAAACCCTTTCCAAGGAGTTGGGCCTACCTGTCTCCACTGTTGGGAGCATCATCCGGAAGTGGAAGGCTTATAGAACTACTGTTAGCCTTCCACGGCCTGGACAACCTTTGAAAGTTTCCTCCCGTGCCGAGGCCAGGCTTGTCCGAAGAGTCAAGGCTAACCCAAGGACAACAAGGAAGGAGCTCGGGAAGATCTCATGGCAGTGGGGACATTGGTTTCAGTCAATACCATAAGTAACGTACTCCACCGCAATAGTCTCCATTCCAGACGAGCCTGTAAGGTACCTTTACTTTCAATACGTCATGTCAAGGCTCGTCTGCAGTTTGCTCATGATCACTTGGAGGACTCTGAGACAGACTGGTTCAAGGTTCTATGGTCTGATGAGACAAAGATCGAGATCTTTAGTGCCAACCACACATGTGACGTTTGGAGACTGGATGGCACTGCATACGACCCCAAGAATACCATCCCTACAGTCAAGCATGGTGGTGGCAGCATCATGCTGTGGGGCTGTTTCTCAGCCAAGGGGCCTGGCCATCTGGTCCGCATCCATGGGAAAATGGATAGCACGGCCTACCTGGAGATTTTGGCCAAGAACCTCCGCTCCTCCATCAAGGATCTTAAGATGGGTCGTAATTTCATCTTCCAACAAGACAACGACCCAAAGCACACAGCCAAGAAAACCAAGGCCTGGTTCATGAGGGAAAAAATCAAGGTGTTGGAGTGGCCTAGTCAGTCTCCTGACCTTAACCCAATTGAAAACTTGTGGAAGGAGCTCAAGATTAAAGTCCACATGAGACACCCAAAGAACCTAGATAACGTGGAGAAGATCTGCATGGAGGAGTGGGCCAAGATAACTCCAGAGACCTGTGCCGGCCTGATCAGGTCTTATAAAAGACGATTATTAGCTGTAATTGCAAACAAGGGTTATTCCACAAAATATTAAACCTAGGGGTTGAATAAAAATTGACCCACACTTTTATGTTTAAAATTTATTAAAATTCAACTGAGCAACATAACTTTTTGGTTTGTAAGATTTATGCTTCTGTTAATAAATCCTACTCTCGTTTGCAGTTTGAAGACTCTAACTTATTTGCATCTTATCAAACCACCTAAATCTGCAGGGGGTTGAATACTACTTGTAGGCACTGTATATTCCACTGTCAATCTCTGACAACGGGATTTAATATGCATCGGTGGATCCCAGCAGTGCTTTGGAGTTAGTAAGCTAAACATCCGGCTATGACTCCTCAATTTCCCTGAATTCGACTCTGACTCATACTCCACCAAAATGGACACAGACTACAACTCTGACTCCACAACCAGGGCTGTGAAGTCAGTAAGCCAAACCTCTGACTCCTCAGTTTCCCTGAATCCAACTCTGACTCCACCAAAATGGACTCTGACTTCATGACTCTGACTCCACAGCCCTGATTCCCAGCTCCCATTGGTGCATCAACTTAGCTACAGGTCCTGAAAAATAAACACCTTATAATGGAGCACATATTATTGGGGGGCACAGGGATCACTGAGGGGCACAGATCACTAGGGAGCACAGAGATGACAAGGGGCACAGGCAAAACCTAGGGACACAGATCACCGAGACTCCTGTTTGATGCTGCAGCAGCCGCTCCTCCTCTGGAGCACATTGCGCGGTAAGCACAGACACACACACACACATACACACACACACACACAGTGCGTACTCCTGCTGAAATGGCAGCGTGACTATGTAATATTTCAAGAACATGCACGCAGCATTCAGTAGAGAAAGCTGCATGCAGGTAGGAGTTAGGGTTAGCAGCGTGCAGGACACGACTGCCACACGAGCAGTGCGGTCCCCGGGATCCTGCCCGAGGGCCGCACAAAAGGTCATTACTCACCCCTGATCTAGAATAATCTGTGATGCGATGAATTGCTGAGGTTGTGAAGCTCCAATGCACTGATGGATGTCGCTACTAGATTCATTTCCATAAGGTAGCTAGCTAGTTCCCCAGACCTCGTCTTAGCCTCATACAGCCAGATCACAACTCCCACACACTGCACTGATGAGGGGCAGGTACCCCGAAACGCAGCGTCTGCAGTTTGGGTTTCTGATCTGGCACAAATCCTAAGTTATATTAAAAGGTTTGTTAAAGAGTCAGTTATGACTTTAAGGATAGCTAGCCTTATTGGGTGACATTAGAGTTTTTCACATCCTCACTGAAGTGACAATTTGCATATTTCCCAGAGGAGCATTGCGACTATAAGTCTCCTTATCAGCTTATCTCTCTCCTTATGATGGCAGGCAGATTCCTTTCCATCAAGTAGAAAGCTAGTTCCCCAGACCTCTAATAATGTGTCCATTCAGTGTATGTTCTATACTTAGTGGAGATGACAGGATGAAGCTGATCATAGACATTAGATGTCTGGATCTTCTCACAATGTTCTGGTTATGAAGACGCTGGTTACAATTAGGAGGTGACAGGTTGGATTATACAGGAGACCTGCAGATATGTGATATGTACTGATTTCATGTCATTTGTGGTCGTGATGTTAATTTTATATCTTTTCTGTTCTCCATCTGTGACTTTTACAATCTTTGTTTCAGGGTGAAGATCTGCCCCATATTAATACTACAGAGACATATGTGAGAGGGGATGAGTGGATTAAAGAGGAGATTCCTACAGATAACCGCACAGGTGAGTAGTGGTCTTTGCACATATTCCAGGTATGACCGCATCATTTCCGGTCATGCGCATACTTGTTATCTACGTCGTGTAATGAGCAGCTTAAGGCTGCGTTCACACATTTGCGTATTTTACTGCACTTTTTTGCGCGCGCTTTTTGCCGCGTTTTTCGGCCGCGCAAAAAAGCGCAACAAAATACGCAGGGGCTTTCACACACTGCGCTTTCTTTACTCCAGAAAGCGCAGTGATGTCACAGAGGGGAGGAAGAATCCTTTTTCCTCCTCCCCTCTGTGACAGCCCCATTAGATTTCACAGAGTATTAATATACACTGTGAAATCTAAATTAAACAGAGGCAAATGTATGTAAAATAAAAAAGAATCAATACTTCACCTGTCCGACGCCTTCTCCCGCTATCCGGTCTCCGGTTCTAAGTGAGAGGTGTACTGACAAGACCTGTGGTGACGTCAGAGAGGGGGCGTTCCCGGCGCTGATTGGCTGTTCGCGGTCATGTGATATGTATCACATGACTGTGAGTGCCCGGGAACGCCCCTCTGACATCACCACAGGTCCTGTCAGTACACCTCTCACTTAGAACCGGAGACCAGACAGCGGAAGAAGGCACCGGACAGCGGGAGAAGGCGTCGGACAGGTGAAGTATTCATTCTTTTTTATTTGACATAGATTTGCCTCTGTTTAATTTAGATTTCACAGTGTATATTAATACACTGTGGAATCTAATGGGCGGCCACAGCTGTCACAGAGGGGAGGTGGAAGCTGGATTCTTCCTCCCCTCTGGGAGAATACGCAGAAGTAGCTGCGTAAACAATTGACATATCAATTGTTTACGGAGCTGCGCTTTCTCCCGGAGAACGCACTGCGTATTTTTGCGCAATGTCTGCACTGCAAAGTGAATTTCACATTCACTTTGCTGGCAGACAAAAGGCACATTGCGTATTTTGAAAAGCGCGCGTAAAAAAGCGCAGCAAAATACGCAATGTGTGAACGTAGCCTTAGAGTGCGCACTGAAGCCCTAAATCTGGAGGCACGCAGATTGAGGCCTTTACCCGGCTCTTCCAGATGTTCTGGTGCTGGTGGCAAGCTAGCTAATAAGGAGTTAATGCCAGGTTTATATTTCCAGCTGGCATTAAGCCCGAGATTCATAATGTTGGGCCAATGTTAGAACCGGCTATTAGAAATTTTAAGTAAATAGTAAAGAAGACTCAACATACAGAAAAAAAAAAATTTACTAGATAGAAAAACACAAACACATATCTTGACACATCTTTATTACTCCCTCATACCCATCCTTGATCCTCTATGATGTCTTTGCTCGACTGGACATATCGCAGTCTGAGCACTGCTTCATCAGAGGTTGCGGTGAAGAACAAAGCATCCTGTCATCTCAGCCTCCGAACACTGAATGAGAGCCTGGAGAGCTGCAGTCGGGTACGCGATGACTCACTGTGGTCATCCAAGGACACAGGTGCTACAAAACGCATGACACCCACATGACACTAATACTTTTCTCACCGAGAAACGATACGCAGATGTGAGTGTACCCAAACATTGACCACCAAACAGAAGCTTCACCATCATTTTTTATTTGATTTTTGCATCGAACTTCTACTAGTGCATCTCAATGAATTAAAATATCATCATAAATCAAAGTAACATTGCCATGTTTCAGGGAGTTCCTGTGAGCCCTGAAACATGTTGACTAATAAATCAATAGTATATTCACTCTTTGATGTCTCGTGGAATAAGGCAGCACAGTTTTTAACCCTTCGTCCTCCCTACTTTGATTTTTTAAATAATCACGTTTGGGTTTTCCTTTTCTCTAAGACATGATCATCAACATTAACAGAAAAAAACACTTGAAACAGATCACACTGTAATGACTTTATATAATATAATTCCTTTCACTTTATCACCATTTGAATTGTTCCAGGAAATGAAGCATTTCTTTCTGAAATATTGCAATCAAGTTTTTCTTTATACATATGTTTATTTCCTGTGTGTGTATTGTAACATCACAAAAAAAAACCCAGATAAATAAATAAATTGGACATCATTTCAAACAAAAACTCCAAAATGGGCCGAACAATATTGTTGGCAGCCTCAAATTAATAAATTGTTGCACAGAATAAATAACTGCAATGAATCGCTTCCTATAGCCTTCAGCAAGCTTCTCACACCTTTCACCTGGGATGTTTCTTCTTCTGCAAATTGCTCCAGATCTCTCATATTTGAAGGGTACCATATTGAGTATAAGCTGACCCGAATATAAGCCGAGGCCCCTCATTTTACCACAGTAAAACTGGGAAAACTTATTGACAAGAGCGTAAGACTAGGAGATTCAGCAGCCCTCCATCCTGGTATATCATCTCCCAGCCTGCTACATAGCCCCACATCCTGGTACATAGCCCCCACCCTGGTATATCATCCCCAGCCTTCTACATAGCCCCACATCCTGGTACATAGCCCCACATCGTGGTATATCCTCCCCCATGCTAAAACATAGCCCCCCATCCTGGTATATCAACCCCCATCTTGGTACATAGCACCACCATCCTGCTAGATCATCCTCCATCCTGGTATATAGCCCCATATCCTGGTACATGGCCTCCATCATGGTATATAGGCACCCAACATGGTATATATGCTCCCCCCCCCCCGATACACACAAGAAAATATAAACGATTTAACTCGCCTCCCTGCAGCACCGCAGTGTCTTCTGTTTTCTTGTCCCAGCATGTTATCATGTTAGCGGCGTGTGCAGCGATGACATCACTGTCCTGCGCCACTCACATGATCAGCTGCCGGCACAAGACCAGAGGATGCTGCGGTGCTGCAGGGGAAGCGATGGGGAGGTGAGTTAAAATCACCCTTTGCTGGGATATTCACTGCTTCCCACGCCAAAGATCATGGGTGGGAATCTGAGAATATCCACACACATGATCACCCCTGGCTGCTGCTGCCGGTGATCATGTGGGCCCGCTCATAGGTTAATGTAATATGCGCCACTCCCCGCGCCCACCTCTCAGCACCACCTTTAGTGCTGAGGTGATGGACGGGGAGAGTGCAATGAATATTACATTAGCTTACTGAGTGGGCCCACATGACCACCCGCTGCCTCTGCAGTCTTCTCCAACCTCCGGACACAACCCCCGCCCCCACAGCACAGCACACTCACTCGAATATAACCCGAGGGGGGCTTTTTTAGCATAGAAAATGTGCTGAAAAACTTGTCTTATACTCTAGTATATACGGTACATTCTCCCAACAGCAATTTTAAGATCTTTCCACAGGTGTTTGATGGGATTTAGATCCAGACTCATTGCTGGCCAGTTCAGCACTGTCTGTCGTGTGTTTAGCCTCTCACTGTTTCATAGGGAAGCTGGGATTGACAGCTCAGCCGCCCAATAGATGTCAGGGGTGTGCTGAGCTGTCAAGGTTCAGAGAGACAGCAAAGGTGCCCATTCTGTGACTGGAGCGGTCTGAATCGTTGCCATGCAAACAGGATTGCTTTCTGCCTCTTCACGGGCTGGAGTTCCTGGGCTTCCTCCAGGTGTCACCCTGTGTGATTATCTGGCTATTTAGCTAGCTGGCAGTGATCAGATCACTTTTAGTTGCAGCTTTTAAAGAGGATCTGCCACCCCCCTGGTGCATGGCAAACTAAATGCAGCACTGAATGCAGCGTGTCTGCTGCATTCAGGGAAGGGGTCCCCCATGTCTCTAGCCCCCTGGTAAGCTTTAAAACAGACTTTAGAAACCTTACAGTTAAGAGGTCGCCTGGGTGAGAACTTAAGAGGTCCTGGCTGCTGGCACACTCCACCCTGCTTCCTCCTTGTGTGTTCCGCCCCCTCTATATGTCTGCTGCCGCCTCCTGTTCTTCTGGGTCTGCCTTCCTCTTCTGCTCCTGCTCTGTGTGACGTCAGGAGCAGAAGAGAAGGGCAGACCCAGAGGAACAGGAGGCGGCAGCAGACATATAGAGGGGGCGGAACACACAAGGAGAAGGCAGGGAGGAGTGTGCCAGCAGCCAGGACCTCTAAATAAGATCCAACCCAGACGACCTCTTAACTGTAAGGTTTCTAAAGTCTTTTTTTAAAGCTTACAGAGGGCTAGAGACATGGGGGAATGCAGTAGGGGGTGACAGGTCCTCTTTAAGCCTGGTGCTGCATAGGGTCAGTATTGACTTTTAGGATAGCTACTTCCAATAGGTGGCACTAGAGTTTGTCTACTTGCTACCTGAAGAGACAATTTGCATAAATACTCGTGACATATGCAGCCGCAAATTGGCTGCAGTAGTTTTAAATGGCTTTTTCAATGGCATCTAAAATTTTCTGCTTGGACAAAAATATTCCCCAGAGATCATTTTCATACATTAAATTTCTAAATAGCAGCTCTCTGTCTGTGTATTGTATATACTGCTGAACTACGCAGACAGGAGTTGTTACTGTGTACTCCATTCAATATGCGTAAGGCTGGTAAGAGACATTGACATGGTGGTGGCCTTGTGACAGATCAGAAGGTCACTTTATCTCATTCTAGCTTTCTTTCACAAATTTCTGGTCCGTGTTGTACATCACTGTTGAAACCAAAACAGTGCGAGCAGGTTGTGGGTTGGATTGCAGACAATGCCTCCAGTCTGTTGACAAGCAGCCCCATTAAATCTTTCACATTGTCCAGTCTCACTAGCCAAGAGCCTGGGATGCACAATCCTCAACTTGGTCCTCCTTCTTTCCATCATCATGAGTCTCAGGAGACATATGACCCCATACTTGGGCACATGGCCGCCATTAGGGCCTTACTGGCCTTACTGAGTAAGGGGCCTCGCCAATTATTGGAGGGGGCGTGGCCATTCAAACAGGGGCAGGGGGCCCAAGCGTGGCCATCTGTGGAGCAAGGAGGCCGGCCTCCCTCTCCCCGGCCAGCACGTGTCGCAAGCAGCAGACCGAGGCCGTGTGTGTCCTCAGGGGAGTCCCGCACCCCACCCACCTCAGTCATCCAGCCCGCCCTGGCCTGCTGCCGCTGCATCTAGCATCACAGGCCACAGCGGCAGGCAGCTGAAGGGGACACTCAGAAGAGTGGGGAGGAGGAAATTTTAATTTCCCGCGCCGCCGGGTAGCACATCGCTGCAGCTTGTGCTGGGTGAGGGCGGCTCTCGGGTGCTGGCAGCTGCCTGGTGTCAGCTGCTGGCGGCTCCCAGGTTCTGGCGGCTGCCACCTGGTGCCGGCTGGCAGCTGCCACCTGGTGCCAGGTGCTGGTGGCTGCCACTTGGTGCCGGGTGCCAGCGGCTGCCACCTGGTGCTGGCTGGCAGCTACCGCCTGCTGCCAGGTGCTGGCGGCTGCCACCTGGTGCCGGGTGCTGGCGGCTCCCAGGTGGTGGCGGCTGCTGGGTGCTGGCGGCTGCACCTGCTACCGGGTGCAACCTGGTGCCAGCTTCCGGATGCTGGCGGCTGCTACCTGGTGCCTGCTGACGGGTGCTGGCAGTTGCCGGGTGCTGCCTGGTGCCAGCTGTCGGATGCTGGCGGCTGCCACCTGGTGTCGGGTGCTGGCAGCTGCCTGTCGGGTGTTGGCGGCTGCCAGGTGCTGCCTGGTGCCGGTTGTTGGATGCTGACGGCTGCCTCCTGGTGCCTAGTGCTGGCAGCTGCCGCCTGGTGCTGAGTGCTGGTGGCTGTCGGGTGCTGGCTGGTGCATGGTGCCGGCAGGTGACGGCAAGCGGGAGACCAGGAGCGGCAGAGGAAAAAGCTGTCGGGATCAGGAGCGTGGAGTCAGGTAAGGCGCTATTACAGCCGAAGATAGCAACCTGGGGGGGACAATGGGATGGATGGATAGCAGCAGCAGTCTCTATTGTGTATTCTCTATTGTGTGTATAGCCTGCTGCCATCTCCATTCCTATACGGCCAGCAGCCATCTCTATCGTGTATTCTCTATTATATAGCTATTGTGTATTCAGCCCACAGCAGTCTCAAGTGTGTATGTGTGTAATCCTACTGTATAATTGCCTTATTGTATCTTTCTTTCTGTAACAGCAATCCCGCGTCGCTGATTGGCTGCTCCGTGACCAATCAGAGACGCAGGATTTCCGTTACAGAGAGACAGCGCTTCACTTCAAATAGCGGGCGGGAAAGCTGGCGGTGAAATTGGTTTTCCCGCTGGCTATTTGAAGTGTCCATCCGTTCAGCCCTCCTTTGTCACCCCTTGCCGCACTGTGAATTCTCAGCCCCCCTCCCCCCGTTGTTACCCACTCCCCGTACTGCGGTGTCACATCTTCCATGATATCCTGCGTCTCTCCCTCTGTGCGATTGAGCATGACAGGCCATCACTGCATGAGTTCTCCAACAGTGGAAGCTTCCACTCATCAATATGCATAAGTCATGTCAGTGGGTATCCCATGGCTTATGCATATTGATAAGCGAGCGCTTCCACTGTGGGAGGACTCATGCAGTGATGGCCTGACAGAGGGATAGACGTAGGATATCATGGAAGATGTGACACTGCCACCGCTGAGGTGGTCAGGTGGCATTGTAGTGTTTGTTATAGGAGTGCAGCTCAATCTAAGGCAGCACAGATATCACAATGCACAAACAACACAGCATGAGCTCTGCTACATCTAAATATATACATGGCAACTGTTGGAAGGCTGGGAGCTGTATATAAGTGTAGATGTAGCACAGAAGGGATTTCCACTTTAGAATCCACTTTAATTGAAGTAAAAACTGTCTAGCAGCTTTCTGTGCTCAGATAGAGGTTGCCATTCCTCATGGTACTCTGCTACTGGACAGTCTTGAGTGGTCGCAGGGGCTACTCCTACATGATCATTCTCCACCACCACTTACCCCCAGCACACACCCATCAGCTGGAAGTGCAGGTAACTGCCATATTTGGCATCTCTCATGGAGGTGCCAATTTTGGGGCGACTGCTGGCTGGAGGTTTTCAGCGTAGATGGCAAACAAAAATACAGCGAGGGCCACGACAATTTTTTAAAAATTATTTATTTAAATAACTAAAAATAAAATAGGGCTCCCCAGTATTTTTCATTGCCAGCGAAAGTAGCACCAGGCAGAGGAGGAGTTTGCAGCCAGTTGCTGCTTGGGTACCCTATGCTGGCTATAGAAAATACAGCGAAGACCTACGCATTTTCTACCAGGAAATGAAACACTTTATTAATATAAAAAAAACTGTTTTTTAAGTAAAAATTAAGTAAAATTATTATTATTATTTACATACATTAAGAAAGAGCACAGGAGGGAGAGAAACAGCAGAGAGGGGAGAGACCGCACAGGGGGAGAGATGCCCGCTGCCCCCAGCACCACAGAGCCTACCCCCATAGTGATGTCACCACCCTCCTGATGAGAGAGAGAGAGAGAGAGAGAGAGAGAGATGTGATGACTTGGGCATGCCTGCCTGCCAGAGGCACTGGGTCCGTATAGTTTGATGATGTGACACAGGACAGAAGCAGCCGGATGAATTCTGGGGATTTCAGAGACATACTGTCTGCTCACATACAGCCAAATGCAGCCATACCGATTGGTCGGCATTTCATAAAACAGATGGACAAACGTAATGCCAAAGCAACCCAGGAGTTTATTAAAGCAAAAAAGGGGAATATTCTTGAAAGGCCAAGTCAGTCACCTGATCTCAATGTAATAGAATATACATTTCACTTCTTAAAGACTAAAGGCGGCCATCACACGGTGCAATATCTTGAACGATATCGTTTAAGTGATCTGCTTTTTGATCGCTTAAGCGATATCGTTTGTGCATCGCTACGTGCAATAAAGCGATTTTACAATGTAAAATCGCTTGATCGTGACATCGCAGATATGAGAGCAGGAGCTCATATCTAGCGATGAACGATTTAACAATCTGCTTCATCGTGGTGTGTGACACCACGATGAACGATCTCCCAGCGGCAGAGCCTATGCTGGGAGATGGTATCTATGGTAAACGTCGGGTTACTAAGCGCCGCGCGGCGCCTAGTAACCCGATGTGTACCATAGTTACCAGCGATCTTGCTGGCCCACATCGCTGGTGAGTCTGTCTGTGTGACAGCTCACCAGCGATGTGAACGATATTGTTAGCGATCGCGCGTGCACGTGATCGCTTACAATATCGTTCAAGATATTGAACCGTGTGACGGCCGCCAAAGTTCGGACAGAAAGGCCACAAACAAACAGCAACTGCGAACCGCTGCAGTAAAGGCACGCCAGAGCATTAAAAAGGAGGAAACACAGTGTCTAGTGATGTCCATGAGTTCAAGCCTTCAGGCATTCATTGCCCAAAAACGGTTTGCAACCAAGCTTTAGCAATTAACATTTTATTGACAATTATTTCATTCGTCCAAGTACTTCTGAGCCCCTGAAATGAAGGGATTGAGTTTAAAAAATGATTTTGTTCCTCACATTTTTATGCAACCCACTGAATAAAGCTGGCAGTCTGAACTTAAACTGCATCTGAATTGTTTTGTTCAAAATCCATTCTGGTAATGTACTAAACAAAAATTAGAGAACTGTCTCTATCCTAATATATATGGACCTAACTGTATATGGAAGTAACTACGGGGAGAAGAAAGACCCAATTGTCACTTGTCTCCTTTCAGGAGTATTAAGGCCCCGCCACACCTGGCGATGGGGCTGGGGATGTCGACGCCGTCCCCCATTTACACGAGGCGACATCTCCAGCCCCGCGCTGGCATCACCGTCGGGGTGTCTGAAAACCCCAGCGGCGATGCTGACGGCGATGCAGGTCGCCGGCGGTCAGTTACATGGGGCGATGGGTACACATCGCCCCATGATGGTCGCTTGGTTTCAGAACACTGCTCTGAAACCAGACGACTGCCCGGCGGCGCCGACATTGCCTCTTTTACATGAGGCGACATAGGGGCAATGTTGCCGCCGATAGGCCGCGCCCCTACGTCGCCTGTGTAATAGGCGGTGATATTGCCCCGTGTAACGGGGGCTTTAAAGTCTCAAAAAGCACCACAGCAAGGTGGAATAGGGAGGCCATTTATATAGTTTATTTAGTTTATTCTGCCAGTGGTGTGACAGTACCAAAGGGCATTAAGGCTCATACCACTCGGGCGATTGCGATTTCCTGGGCAGAGAAGGCAGAAGTACATATTGACCAGATATATGTTGATCCTCTCCTTCGACCTTTTATACACACTACAGGCTGATATCGTTACAACATTGCAGTATGTAATGGTACCTTTAAGGTACCGTTACATGCTTCAATGTCATAACGATATCACTAAAGATCTCACGGGAGCGCGGTCGTTAGGACATCGTTTAGACATCGTTGGTGAGATGTCACATGTATAGATATTGTGGACGACGCACCATCGGTGTAGCGAGCAGCTATCGTTCGCACAACCCAGCGACCGATCCTTGTTCACTGTTGCCAATAGGCGAAATCGTTAACGACATTGTTATTGAGGTGTCACACACAATGATATAGCAGGTTGGCTGATTGAAGATCGTCTGATTTGAGAACATGTTCTCAAATCTGCGATCACCGATCCAACGATTTATCGTAATCATATCTCAATGTCACACGCAACGAAGTGGTAGCAATGTCGTTTGAACGACTCCAAACCCGTGACGTTTCAGCGATATCGTTCATGATCTCGTACTGTGTAACGGGGCCTTTAAAGGTTTCGTTTCACTGCAATGTTTTTACGATATCACCAACGATCTAATGGGCGGGGCGGTCGTTAGGACATCGTTTAGAGACCGCTGATGAGATGTCACACGTCTAGATATCGTGGACTATGCATCAACGATGTAGTGAACAGCTATCATTCGCACAACCCAGCAAACGATCCTTGTTCACTGTTGCCAATAGGCGAAATCGTTAAAGACATCATTATCGTGGTGTCACACACAACGATGCAGCAGGTTGGCTGATCGAAGATCGTCTGATTTGAGAACATGTTCTCAAATCTGAAATCACTGATCCAATGATTTATCATAATCATATCTCAAAGGCACACGCAACGAAGTAGTAATGATGTCGTTTGAACGACTCCAAACCCGTGACATTTCAACGATATCGTTCATGATTCGTACCATGTAACGGGGCCTTTAGTTCAGATGACCAAATGAAAATATGTTCCAGTTATCAGGGCCAGCTTCACCACCTGAGGCACTGGACAAACGGGGGGACCTACTCACTGTCAGTGATAATGTTCATGCTGCTTGCCAGACAGTGTCCCCAGGCCTTACAGATATATTGACCCCCCCCCCCCCCCACCCTCTGTGCACTCTTCCCACCCTATGCTCTGTTCATCTTCATGCACTCTCACTGTGAATAGTCTCCCTCCATCCCCCCCCAACGCTGTGCAACGAGGGCAATGTCTGGACAGCTGGCTACCTATGAATGGTAATAAGCTGGTAGCAGAGACCAGTGACGTTGCCTGCGGAGTGACAGTGGTCTCAGGCATTGCCACATAGTGACACCGCTCTGATGTCGATTTATCACTATTCATAAGCCGCCAACAGTGCAGACGCTGCCCCCATCGCACAGCGCAGGGGGAAGAAAGAGAGTATACAGGGGGTAAAGAGTGCCCTGGGAGAGTCAGCGTATGGGGGAGAGAGCACAGGTGGAAAAGAGCACACGACTTGGGAGTGCACAAGAGGTTACAGCACATAGGGGGGTTGACAGCACACAGGGGAGAGCGTGCATGAAGATTATATATATATACAGTGCCTACAAGTAGTATTCAACCCCTGCAGATTTAGCTGGTTTGATAAGATGCCAATAAGTTAGAGCCTTCAAACTGCAAACGAGAGTAGGATTTATTAACAGAAGCATAAATCTTACAAACCAAAAAGTTATGTTGCTCAGTTGAATTTTTATAAATTTTAAACATAAAAGTGTGGGTCAATTATTATTCAACCCCTATGTTTAATATTTTGTGGAATAACCCTTGTTTGCAATTACAGCTAATAATCGTCTTTTATAAGACCTGATCAGGCCGGCACAGGTCTCTGGAGTTATCTTGGCCCACTCCTCCATGCAGATCTTCTCCAAGTTATCTAGGTTCTTTGGGTGTCTCATGTGGACTTTAATCTTGAGCTCCTTCCACAAGTTTTCAATTGGGTTAAGGTCAGGAGACTGACTAGGCCACTCCAACACCTTGATTTTTTCCCTCTTGAACCAGGCCTTGGTTTTCTTGGCTGTGTGCTTTGGGTTGTTGTCTTGTTGGAAGATGAAATTACGACCCATCTTAAGATCCTTGATGGAGGAGGCGAGGTTCTTGGCCAAAATCTCCAGGTAGGCCGTGCTATCCATCTTCCCATGGATGCGGACCAGATGGCCAGGCCCCTTGGCTGAGAAACAGCCCCACAGCATGATGCTGACACCACCATGCTTGACTGTAGGGATGGTATTCTTGGGGTCGTATGCAGTGCCATCCAGTCTCCAAACGTCACGTGTGTGGTTGGCACCAAAGATCTCGATCTTGGTCTCATCAGACCATAGAACCTTGAACCAGTCTGTCTCAGAGTCCTCCAAGTGATCATGAGCAAACTGTGGACGAGCCTTGACATGACGGTTTGAAAGTAAAGGAACCTTACGGGCTCGTCTGGAACGGAGACCATTGCGGTGGAGTACGTTACTTATGGTATTGACTGAAACCAATGTCCCCACTGCCATGAGATCTTCCCAGAGCTCCTTCCTTGTTGTCCTTGGGTTAGCCTTGACTCTTCGGACAAGCCTGGCCTCGGCACGGGAGGAAACTTTCAAAGGCTGTCCAGGCCGTGGAAGGCTAACAGTAGTTCCATAAGCCTTCCACTTCCGGATGATGCTCCCAACAGTGGAGACAGGTAGGCCCAACTCCTTGGAAAGGGTTTTGTACCCCTTGCCAGCCTTGTGACCCTCCACGATCTTGTCTCTGATGGCCTTGGAATGTTCCTTTGTCTTTCCCATGTTGACCATGTATGAGTGCTGTTCACAAGTTTGGGGAGGGTCTTAAATAGTCAGAAAAGGCTGGCAAAAGAGATAATTAATCCACACATGTGAAGCTCATTGTTATTTGTGCCTGAACTACTTCTTAATACTTTAGGGGGACCAAACAGAATTCTGGTGGTTTGAGGGGTTGAATAATAAATGACCCTCTGAATTAACTTTTAACGCTTTAAAAAAAAAAAATAATAATAATTTTTTGTGGCACTGCATTTCCCACTTCCAGGCTGATCTACAGTCCAAATGTCACAATGCCAAGTTAATTCCGCATGTGTCAACCAGCTAAATCTGCAGGGGGTTGAATACTACTTGTAGGCACTGTATATACAGCCTTTAGATTATAATCATGAATTGAGTCTCTTTCGTCCAGGAACATGGAGGCGGCACTGCCATTTACATTTTAAAACTCACAACTTCTTAAGATCCGTGTACATCTGTAGATCTGCATCACAGACAGGTGCAGGAGCTGCCCTCTATTGCTTGCAATATCCTGGCCTAATAACTAGACCAGACTAGTGTATGTTGCTATTCTGTTCATAAAGTTTACTACTTAATCCAGTATTCAGATATTTCTATGGTTACTAAAAGTGCAATCATCAGCATTGCGTAAGCTTTTACACTTTTTGCAGAAACTTCAAGTATTTGTTATTAACACTCAATATTTCTATTGTTGTCCCTTATTTTTAAAACCTTTTCTCTGGCAGCTAGTTCAATGACCAAATCAATGTAACGCCGAGCTATTAATGTAGCTAAAAGGAAGACCAGAGGGGTCAGGCTAAAAATTATACGATCTCGGTTTATTCAATAATCCCAGGAGTAGGACCAGTGTACCGTTTCCTTCTGAAGGCCTCTTCATGACATTGCCCACATAGTATTGTCAGAGTTGTTAAATTTCAGTTAGTGATCTATTGAGGTCTATTTTTTTGTAACACAAGAGCACCAGGCCGAATGTTGCTCGCTGTAATGTGAACTAGCCTACTTGGCTTAAATGTGCTACCATAGCCTGCAGCATGGGTGTACCCAGGATCAAAACTAGGGGGGGGCAACCCATGGTCGTTCAGGTTGCGCCCGCTTCTCGTACCATCACTGCGCAGCAGCACAAGGGCCGCTAAGGGTCCCGTGTGTTTCACTGAGCCTCCTGCTATGCACTGCCGTCCCCCTGCGCTTCCTCTTACCACAGCGGTGATGCTGTGCGTAAAATAAATAAAAAGTAGGAAGCACCACCTACTCCTAGTGTGGACTCGGCAGCACTTTCTGCTTTTATGCGTTACACTGTGCAACGCTCGGTGTCACCGCCTCCTCCTGTATCTTCAGTTTTGGGAAGCTGCGGTGGAACCAGGAGAGGTAAGTACAGATTTTTTTAAGGAGTACACGCTGGCCAGAGGAGTGTGGGGGGATTGCATTATACTGTATGGAGAATTATGAGGCTGTACTGTGCTATATGGAAGGCTGTACTATGCTAAACACAGGACTGTGAGGGTGCATTATACTGTATGGAGGGCTATATGGACAACTATGGGGGTGCATTGATGGTGCATTATACTGTATAGAGGACTACGGGTGAATTATACTATATGGAGAATTATGGGGGTGAATTATACTATATGGAGAACTATGGGAGTGCATTATACTGTATGGAGGTGCATTATAATGTATGGAGGCATATGAGGCTACATTATACTATATAGAGGATAGTGGGGTTGCATTATGATAATTGGATGACTATGGGGGTACCTTATGAATGGGGGACTATGGGATGCATTACAATACATAGAGGATTATGGGAATACATTGTAATGTATGGAGGAATGTGGGGATGCATTATAATAATTGGAGGACTATGGTGGCAGAGGAGGACCATATAAACCATGATGGGGGACATATATACCACGATAAAGGCCATATTCTAGGAGGAGGACCATATACAGCAGGATAAGGGACATTAATACATAATGAAGGAGGAGAGGGGTCAATTTGTGAGTCTTTATAGGATTTAGAATGTTACACGGGGCCCATACATCTGACCAACGTGCACGCGTAAGGTGGGGGGCCTAAATTGTGCACCTGTGCCCGTCAGACTTGTTACACCACTGGGGAGCCCTATGGGGGCCTGTATATGACATGGGAGCCCTATGGGGGGCTGTATATGAGATGGAAGTTCCATCTCTCATACACAGCCCCCCAATGTCCCATAGGGCTGACATCTCATATACAGCCCTCCATAGGGCTCCCATCTGATATATAGCCCCCCATAGAGCTCCCATATCATATACAGCCGCCTTATAGGGCTCCCATATCATATATAACACCGCCATAGGGCACCCAAATCATTTTCAGCCCCCTCATAGGGCTCCTGTATCATATACAGCCCCTCCATAGGGCTCCCATCATGAGAGCCCTATGGGAGGTTGTATATGATACGGGAGCCCTATGTGGTGGGCTGTATATGATATGGGAGCCTTATGGGGGGGCTGTATATGATATTGGAGTCCCATCTTATACAGCCTCCCATACCCCATACAGTCCTCATATCATATACAACAGCCCCCCATAGGGCTCCTATATCATAGGCTGCATATGATATGGGAGCCCTATGGGGGCTGTATATGATATGGGAGTCCCATATCATATACAGCCCCCCTAATGCTCCATAGGTCTCCCATATCACATAAATCCTCATAGGACTCCCATGTCATATACAGCCCCCCCCCATGGGGCTCCAATAATGGGAGCCCTTTAGGGGTCTATATGTGATATAGGAGCCCTATAGGGATGCTGTATATGATATGGGAGCCTATGGGGGGCAGGGGCCAGGGCTGTATATGAGATGGGAGTACATGTCATTTCATATACAGCACGCAGCCCCCACATAAAGCTCCCATATACAACCCTCCGGGCTCCCATCACCTCAAACCCCCACATCACTTTTTTTTATATTTACTTACATCTGTTTTTAACAGTTACTGTGGTCCTCTCCCTCATGATGTCTCTTCACAGCTCCTAGCTCCAGCCTCCCTCCTCACCAGCAGTGTCCCCAGACGGACTCCAGCTTGCACCACAGCCACAGCAGGGACTCAGCCTCAGCACTCAGTGGTGATGTCTCTCATGACATCACTTCTGAGTCCCCCTGCAGGCCTGCCGAGCTGATCTGCAGTCGGCAGACACTGTCTGAGGCTGAGGCTGAGGGCGAGATCCGCACTCTGCGTCCCTGCTGGCTGCCGGCTTGCCGCCCCATGTCACGCGCTGTCACTGACTGAGATAAGCGCTGACTGAGGAGGTAAACTAACCGGCGCCGCTACAGTGTGGTGGAGCTGGAGCGGAGGTGCGGTGGCCACCTCAGCTCAGCCTCAGCCGCCGAGTCAGTGTGTGTGACACCAGAGGTGTATCTAGGTTTTCTGGCACCCGGGGCAAGACTTCAGTTTGGCGCCCTCCCAACCCCCCCCCCCCATCATCATGTGGCCGATCATTCATATACGATTTGCACACTTACAGTTAGCTGCTCTACCTAATTCTCTTAATGTTTAATGAAAAACAAATTACAGTATATTACACGCTGTTAGAATTTGGCTACAGGGCTTAGTGTTTAAATTACGGAGCTCACCAGACCCACCAGAGGTAGATAAATACATCCATATAACCCCTATCCTTACAGAGACACTATGTCAAAACCCTCATCAGTGCAGAAAGACATCACCAGACCCACCAGAGGTACAGAAATACATCATCAAAACCCTTATCAGTGCAGAAAGACATCACCAGACCCACCAGAGGTACAGAAATACATCATCAAAACCCTTATCAGTGCAGAAATGCATTACCAGACCCATCAGAGGTACAGGAATACACAACTAGAACCCCCATCAGAACAGGAATATATCCATATAACTCCCATCACTATAGAATCACAGCATCAAAATCCTCATTAGTACAGAAATTAATCATCAGAACCACCATCAGTACATGGTAAAACAATTGTAATGTCAGGTCACACATTTGTGCTGAATGAATCTACAACTCCCATTACATCCTTAACAATGGTAAGGAGTCACTGGGAGTTGTTGTTACCAGTCATCATCAGACCATACAAGAACCACAGCACTGATGAGAAATAGTCATTATCACAATCTTTTACATCCTGGTACCTTATAGATGACCTTGCCTCTGATCGAGGTTGTCTTTTTCTTTTCTTCATCTTGTCCAGGCACCATGATGACGTTTCACATCCACAGCTCGTCTCTGGAGACTTCCATCTTCTCCGGTCTTCTGCAGCACATCCCAGCACGATACCCTTACAAATAGCAGAATGATCAAAATTCTTATGACATAAAATATCTGCCCTACATTACCCCGAAATAAATAATTGCTCCTCCTCAGTCTTCCCTGCACAAAATATGAGTTATACACTGTCCCTCTTCTGGCGCACGCCTTCCACACTGCCAGCTCATCACCCTGCCCTCTTCTTTCCATACCGTACTCCCTGATCACATTGTCCTCTCACACTGTGTCCCCCTATTCTGTCCACTGTTTATACTGTTCTTCCTCATCACACTCCCCCTCCTCGACATATTGTCCCCTCCTGGCAGGGGCCTCACACTGTCCACACACGCTGACCCCTCTCCATACACCCTCACACTACTCACTCTCTATTCTCTGCCCACTTATATTTTTCTCTTCCATACTGTTTCTTCACTACCTCACTCCCCCCTCTAACTTCACATACTGTGTCCACACCAATGTCCTCCTCACTCCACATACTGTGCGCAGCCATCCCCCACACTTCACATCTCTGTCCACACCGATCTCCTCCTCACTCCACATTCTGTGCCGAAGCCATCCCCCTCACACCTCATACTGTATCCACACTGATCTCCCCTCACTCCACATACTGTGCCACAGACATCGCCCACACTTCACATAATGTGTCTACATCAATCTCCTCCTTAATCCACATACTGTGTCGGCAGCCATCCCCCTCACTCATACTGTGTCCACACTGTTCCCCCCTTACTGCATATACCATACCACAGCCATACCCCTCTCACTCCACATACTGTGTCGGCAGCCATCCCCTCTCACTCTTCATATTGTGTCTACACTCTTCCCCCCCCTCACGTGACATACCATAACGCAGCCATCCCCCTCTATCACTCCACATTATGTGCTGCAGCCATCCCCCCTCACTCCATATAATGTGTCGGCAACCATCCCCCCTCACTCCTCATATTGTGTCTACACATTTCCCCCCTTATATCACATACCATACCACAGCCATCCCCCTCTCACTCCACACACCGTGCTGCAGCCATCTCCCCTCACTCCACATACTGTGCTGCAGCCATCCCCACTCACGCCTCAAATTTATCCGCTTTGGTCACATATTTACCCCAACCTTTCCCCCCCCCCTAGGATCACATATGATCTCCCCCTCCAGTTTGGCTCAGATAGTCTGTCCCCACCCTTCCCCCAGTTTGACTCATATGTCGTCGTCCCCCCAGTTTGGATCACATATACTCCCCCCAGTTTGACTCACATATAATCCCTCACACCTTTCCACCCCCCCCAATTTGACTCACATATGACCCCCCCCATCCCTTCCCCCAGTTTGACACACATGTTCCCCCCCCCAGGTTGGATCACATATACTCCCCCCTGCTCCCAGTTTGACTCACTTATAATCCCTCACATCCTCCCCCCCCAGTTTGACTCACATATGACCCCCACTATCTCCCCCCCAGTTTGACTCACATGCCCCTCCAGTTAGGATTACTTATACTACCCCCCTCCCCCCAGTTTGACTCTCATATAATCCCTCACACCCTTCCCCCCCCCCCTCCCAGTTTGATTCACATATCACCAACCCCCCCCCCCCAGTTTGGAACACATGTACTCCCCCCAGTTCAACTCACATATCACCCCCACCCTCTCTCCCCCAGCTTGACTGACATATACCCCCTTCCCCTAATTACATTAATCTTCAGGGTCTTCAGCTCCTGTAGCTGGAGCACTTTTCCCCATCCTGCCGCCAATGCAGGGCCGCTGGGTGTCGTCAGCAGCGTGGTCAGGTGATCTGATCACGCTGCTGAGGTCCTCACTGACCCGGAAGTGCGGGGAGCAGGGCGGAAGAACGGCACAGGCTGCTTCCATAGTACAGAGTGTCTGATAGACACTCTGTGCTATGGGATTGCAGGAGCCGGCACACGCCACTTTCTCTGCTCCCCGCTGTCAGATGACCACGGAGAGCAGAGAAAAGCCGGCTCCCATGACGGGGGGGGGGGGGCGCAATATATGGCATGCGGGGAGACTCCTCGGGCACTGCAGCAGGAGGCTGACAGCGCCCCCTCTGACTGCTGCGCCCGGGGAACATGCACCCCCAGCCCCCCCCAGATACGGCCCTGTGTGACACACATTATAAGCAATACAGTAGGTGCGCGCAGCGCGCGCACAGTGCCGCGCTCACCCCTTCCTTATGAGGGGGGGGGGCAGCCTCTTGGGGGGGGCACCTGCCCCCCCCTGCCCCACGCTGGGTACGCCCATGGCCTGCAGCATCTCAATACTGGGATGTCATTGGTCGGAAATGACACACGGGACTGCCAAAAGGAGATATTGATGATTTGTGCATTCATTTTGGCAAATCTTTATTCAGACAACCATTTTTCTCAATGATAGTAGCCAAAGTCATCAAGTGTGTGTATTTCTGCATGTAATAATAATAATAAAAATAACAATAATAATAAATCTTTATATAGCACCAACATATTCCGCATCGCTGTACAATACAGTGGGTAATAAACGAAAATACACAGTATAATACAGTAAGTAATTCCAGTAGAGAAAGAATACAGTACAATAATTGGATACAATACAATAAGCATAGAATCAATTTAAAAAATACAATACAATAAAAGAAAAATAAAGGTGACCCTGCTCAAAAGAGCTTACAATCTACAACGAGATAGGGGTTATACAAAGTGCAGGGGCTTATTACACTGATGGTCCAGGCATCTTGAGGAAATGGGGTATAGAAATAAAGTTACATGAATGGTCACCAGACAATTTGTGTAGAGCTTTTGGGTTTGGTGGAGTTTGACGAACAGTTATGTCAAAAGAGAGATAGTGAATGGGCTATATACAGTACAAAGGACTTCTATTAGAGAGCATGATAGGCCGCCTTAAAAAGATGTGTTTTTAGGGAGCGTCTGAAGCCATGCATGTAGTACTCATACATGATCCTAAAAAAAAGTGAGATGTTTTGAAAATGTTTCCTTTTTTTCTTTATCTGCATACTATTAATATGTCTAAGTATTTGTTAGTTTTCATAACTACAGGACTTTTCCTTCTTGATTTTGTTATTTCACTGTTGAAGAGTCTATAATCTAAATGATAATTTGCTGGTCGTCCTCCGGCAGCACAGAATAGGTTAAAACCTTAATCCCTAGTCAGAACAGAAGACATGTTAATTAGCAATACCAAATAATTAATCAATTGACACCTCCTGTGTTCCCCCCACCCCTCCCCTGAAAAGGGGGTGGGGGGGAGACACCACACAACACGTATTTGTCCTTCTTCCCATAGACCAGAAGACTTTCTCTTATGCGTCTGCTGGGTTCTGTATATATATCATCATATATCACTTGGCTCCCAGCTATAAATCCTGAGATACTTCTAGACAGCGGGTCCTGTATATGTATTCTCATACGTCACTTGGTTCCTGCACCAGAATGGGATGTGTAGATGGCGGGTTCTGCAAAATATTCTGTATGTCCCTCGGTGCGCTGTGTATGTGCATGCTGACGTGGATGGCACGTCCTGTATATCCATCCCTATGGGATGGGACACTTGGTTCCTAGCCTCATGTGTATACACTTCCCCCTACATACCGGTTTGGTCCTGGTCCCTGGAGGTGAAAGACCCAGTGGCGGTGTGGTCATCGTACAACTGCTGGACTCCAGGTGGGGAGATCATCTCTGCAGAGAGGTAAGAAGTGGCTGTGCCATCCATCCACCAGGTAAGCCCTTCCCTGCACTTCTGGGTCCGGTGCTGCGGTGTGCAAAGACTCTCCATGTTCCCCATGGCCCCCATGTCCCCAACGGCATGGCACCCGAGGTCAGATGAAATTTTGTCTAGATTTTAGTCATATATATACACATTTACATGTGTCACTCGGTTCGTATATATATATATAGATATAGATATATTCATAAAAAAGGAAAGCAGCACTCCAAATAGTTCTACTAGAAGAAAGGCTCATTAGCCTGAAACGGCACAAAATGCACCTGAAGGCTGAATAAAGGCAGTGTGGACACTATTTGGAGTGCTGCCCAGTGTAAGCCCAGTGTCTGCCAGGACTGGAAATATCATATGAATAATCAATCCCTCTACTTACAGTTTAAGTGCAGGCATGGCAGCATCCCGGCAGTGTGACTGAACCTAGAAGCAAGGTAAACGTCACTATGTGCTGAGGCTGAGGGGATCCTAGCGGGAAGTTTCAACTGGAAGCTCTCTATAAGTCCTTGCATTCACCAAGCAGCCGAGCTGTGGTAGTCTGAGGTATTGTACGCTCCTGGGACTGACTACCCTTACATGAGGTCATCACAGGAGTACTATGGCCCCATTCTACAGTCCCTACAAGCGGGGTTTGATAAAGGTCTGAAGCTAAACACACTGAAGACTCAGTTTTCGGTGATCAAGGCCAACTTGGATGGTACAATGTCTAGACATCCGCTGATAGTTCGATTCTTTAAGCATTGAAAAATTTGCGTTCTCCTTTTTGTTTCACTGGTTCCTTCCTGGGACCTCTTGATCCTTCTTAAAGCTCTTCAAGGACCTCCTCTCGAGCCAACAGAACAGGCTTCGATCACGCACATCTCCTGGAAGACTGTGTTTCTGGTAGTACTTTTATTAGGAGAATTGGAGAATTCCAGGCATTGTCTTCCAGGGATCCATATCTCCACATTGCATCAGATCATATAGCATTGAGACTCATGTCAGGGCTCTTGCCAAAAGGAGGTTGAACATCATCATCCATGAGGTTATTCTTCCAGTACTCGGCGACGATGCTAATGAACAAGGTCTCGCCTTATTGGAGGTACGGATGATGGTCCTAATCTATCACCAGAACACTCATGTTTAGGAAGGATGAAAGCATGTTTCATCAGTTTACAGGGCCGAATCACGGCTGAAAAGCTAGCAAGAGCACTCTAGCTAGATCACTCCGATCGGTAATCTGCGAAACCTACATGACAAATCAACTGGAACCATCGTTGTCGGTTAGAGCTCATTATACTCGCACTCCATCCGCCTCATGGGCTGAAAGGAGACACGTTCCACTGAATCACATCTGTAGAGTTACAACATAGTCATCTTTCATCTACATTCATGAAGCATTACCGTTAGACATCTCAGCCTCTGCGGGCTCAGCCTTCAGCAAAGAAGTATTTCAACAGCCGTCAAAACTGATTCCCGACCCTAAGTGTGGTATCCTTTGCTAAGTCCCATTCTGTGCTGCCGGAGGACAACCAGGAAAGATAAAAATTTAAGTACCCGAAATTTTCATTTCCTGAGTCCGTAGGCAGCACAGACTTCTCTCCCATTAAAATCTATTATTGCTTGTAAATTATATGTGTTGTGTGGTGTCTTCCCCCTCTTTATAGGGGAGGGGATGTATGAGATGTCAATTGGTTAATTATTTGGTATTGCTAATTAACATGTCTTCTATTCCGACTAGGGATTAAGGATTTAACCCATTCTGTGCTGCCTACGGACTCCAGGAAATGAAAATATTGGGTAAGTAAATTTTTATCTATAACTTCATGGCACTGTTAATGAAAAATAACAATCACTTTTATTCTTAGCAGACATCTATTCCAGAAGCTCAGAGGGATATCCAATAGTTTCAGATTTTGCAGCAGATGGTCATGGTATCAGAACAGATACTCAGCAAGAACATGCTATTATCTTAAGTACAGCTCAAGATCTTCACAGTAAAGATTTTCCATCTGATTCTATTCAATCGATCCTTTCATCTGCTTCATCAAAGACCAATGTGCAGAACAAAAGGCAAGGAATAGATGTTGAACATATACAAGCTCATGCAGCGGAGAATCCATTATCATGCCCAGAATGTGGGAAATGTTTTACTAATAAATCACATCTTGCATCACATCTGAGGATTCACACAGGAGAGAAGCCATTTTCGTGTTCAGAATGTGGGAAATGTTTTATTGACAAATCACATCGTAATAGACATCTGAAAATTCACACAGGGGAGAAACCATTTTCATGTTCAGAATGCGTAAAAGCTTTTATCAAGAAATCAGATCTGGTTAGACATCAAAGAACTCACACAGGGGAGAAGCCATATTCATGTTCAGAATGTGGGAAATGTTTTCAAGACAGAATAAGTCTTGTTACACATCAGAGAATTCACACAGGGGAGAAGCCATATTCATGTTCAGAATGTGGAAAAAGTTTTAAAGAAAAACGCAGACTTGTTATGCATCAGAAAAATCACACAATGGAAAAAGCATTTTCATGTTCCGAATGTGGGAAATGTTTTCTTCAAAAGTCATATCTTGCTATTCATATGAGAATTCACAAAAGGGATAAGCTGTTTTCATGTTCAGAATGTGGAAAATGTTTTTTTCAGAAATCACATCTTGTTACACATCAGAGAACTCACACAGGGGAGAAACCATTTTCATGTTCAGAATGTGGAAAACAATTTAACAAAAAATCACATCTTAATTCACATCTGAAAATTCACACAGGGGTGAAAGCGTATACATGTTCAGAATGTGGGAAATGTTTTATCAAGAAATCACATCTCATTAGACATCACAAAATACACACTGGGAAGTAGTCAATTTCTTTTTAGCATTTTATTGATATGCAAGAAAAAATACAAGGTATACCAGGCGCATGCTCTAAGAAGCGATCTGACAGTGTTTCTGAAAGGTATAATATATTGCAATACTGGTGCATTTCTATACATTATAGCAGTGATCAGAACAAAAAAAGTTAATGTTCCATATAGGGACTAACTAAAAACGTTTTATAAAAAAATTGTAAAAATATCAGAAAATAAAAATATATATATACCAATAAATAAATGTATTTATATAAAAACTTAATGTGCACATATCTAGTATCAATGTGTCCAGAACAACCTGTTCTATAAAACTGTCACACTAGATAGCCCCCCCACTGGAAAAAGACATGTAGCAAAAACTGTGTTTTCATCATACAGCTGACAAAAAATTGGAATAAAATGCAAAAAAAAGTCACATGTACTGCATTTTTTGACTATAAGACAAAGTGGACTATAAGACACGCCCAGGTTTTAGAGGAGTAAATTAGAAAGCAATTGAAGCAAGAAATGCCCTGATGCACTGTTATGGGGGGGGGGGGATCTGCTGCTGACTCTGTTATGGGGGTAATGTCCCCCAATTCTCTACTAATATCCCTAATTCTGTACCCCTTCCAGGTATTTATGTACCCCTTCCTGGTGTATGTTTTCGATCCTTGTCGCATCCTGGTATATATGATCTCCATCCTGGTATATTCAGTGTTTGCCAAAAGTATTGACGCCCCTGCCATTCTGTCAGATAATACTTAGTTTCTTCCTGAAAATGATTGCAATCACAAATTCTTTGGTATTATCTTCATTTAATTTGTCTTCAATGAAAAAAACACAAAAAGACTTGTCCTAAAGCCAAATTGGATCTAATTCCACACCAAACATAAAAAAGGGGGTGGACAAAAGTATTGTCACTGTTAGAAAAATCATGTATGCTTCTCTAATTTGTGTAATGAACAGCACCTGTAACTTACCTGTGGCACCTAACAGGTGTTGGCAATAACTAAATCACACTTGCAGCCAGTTGACATGGATTAAAGTTGACTCAACTTCTGTCCTGTGTCTTGTGTGTACCACATTGAGCATGGAGAAAAAAATAGACCAAAGAACTGTCTGAGGACTTGAGAAACCAAATTGTGAGGAAGCATGAGCAATCTCAAGGCTACAAATCCATCTCCAAAGACCTGAATGTTCTGTGTCTACCGTGCGCAGTGTCATCAAGAAGCTTAAAGCCCATGGCACTGTAGCTAACCTCCCTAGATGTGGACGGAAAAGAAAAATTGACAAGAGATTTCAACACAAGATTGTGCGGATGATGGATAGAGAACCTCAACCAACATCCAAACAAGTTTAAGCTGCCCTGCAGTCCGAGGGTACAACAGTGTCAACCCGTACTATCCGTCGGTGTCTGAATGAAAAGGGACTGTATGGTAGGATACCCAGGAAGACCCCACTTCTTACCGCGAGACATAAAAAAGCCAGGCTGGAGTTTGCCAAAACTTACCTGAGAAAGCCTAAAACGTTTTGGAAGAATGTTCTCTCTTTTTGGGCAAAGGCATCAACATAGAGTTTACAGGAGAAAAAAAGAGGCATTCAAAGAAAAGAACACAGTCCATACAGTCAAACATGGCGGAGGTTCCCTGATGTTTTAGGGTTGCTTTGCTGCCTCTGGCACTAGACTGCTTGACCGTGTGCATGGCATTATGAAGTCTGAAGACTACCAACAAATTTTGCAACATAATGTAGGGCCCAGTGTGAGAAAGCTGGGTCTCCCTCAGAGGTCATGGGTCTTCCAGCAGGACAATGACCCAAAACACACTTCAAAAAGCACTAGAAAATGGTTTGAGAGAAAGCACTGGAGACTTCTAAGGTGGCCAGCAATGAGTCCAGACCTGAATCCCATAGAACACATGTGGAGAGATCTAAAAATGGCAGTTTGGAGAAGACACCCTTCAAATATCAGGGACCTGGTGCAGTTTGCCAAAGAAGAATGGTGTAAAATTCCAGCAGAACATTGTAAGAAACTCATTGATGGTTACCGGAAGCGGTTGATCGTTATTTTGGCTAAAGGTTGTGCAACCAAGTATTAGGCTGGGGGTGCCAGTACTTTTGTCCGGCCCATTTTTGAAGTTTTGTGTGAAATGATCAATGTTTTGCTTTTAGCTTCATTCTCTTTTGTGTTTTTTCATTGAAGACAAATTAAATGAAGATAATAATACCAAAGAATTTGTGATTGCAATCATTTTCAGGAAGAAACTGAGTATTATCTGACAGAATGGCAGGGGTGTCAATACTTTTGGCCAACACTGTATGGCATTCATCATTGTCCCATTCTGGCATATATGGCCCCCATTTTGCTATGTATTGCCCTCATCCTGAGCCCATCCTGGTATATATTGCCTCATTCTGGAATATATGGCCCTCATACTGGGTCCATCTTTGTATATATGGCCCCCATCCTGGTGTGTATGGCTTTATCCTGGTATATATGGCTCCCATCATGGGCCCACCATGGTGTATATGGCTCCCATCATGCTGCAGACATAAAAAAAAATAAACAGTTTTACTCGACTTTCCTCCGCTCCTTCGTTGCACGGTGTCTTCTAATGCCGGGAACTGACTGTAGCATGTAAGTGCAGCAGCACCTAACATAACTGCCATGTTCTCCCACTTACACCAACGTCAGCTGCCAAGATATTCACTGCTACCTGCCTGTAACCTGGCACAAGTCTAAGGCTATGTGCACACGGGGGGGGTTAGGGGCGGCGGCGGCTGGGCGGACCCGACAGGAAGCTCCGGAGCCGCCACGGCTTCCTGTCGGGTCCGTGCTGCGGAAGACGGTCGGGTGTGCGGCGGTGCACAGCGGGTTAGTGGCGTCGGTTCTGCAGCGGCTGGAAGCAGCACATGATTCTGCTTGCAGCCGCTGCAGAACCGGCGGCTTATAGGACATGCACATTCTTTGCTAACCCGCTGGGAACCCAGCGGGTTAGCAACGGATGAGCATGTGGAAACGCCGGTGTGTGCACACCGGGGGTCGGTTTCCATAGGTTTCTATGTTGATCCAAAAGCCGCTTTGGATTAACATAAATTTGCATAAACCTCATGGAAACCGACGGCGGTTCCGCTCCTAAACCTTCACTAAACCTTCCCGTGTGCACATAGCCTTAGAATAGGGGTGTGGCCTGGTAGCTAATGGAGCCGGCTGCATGAGCCAGAAGCTCCTTAAGGTAATCCTGCTACTGGCTATTAGTGGCGATTCCCGACCACAGAATCTCTCTTTGAAGTGATGGGACACTGGCGGCACCCAGATCATGCAGAGGGGCCAACCGAAGCATCGCACAGAGGCCTAGAAAGTGACAGACTTTTTTACATTAGATCAGCACTCCGAGCCTTCACAGCATACAGCGCCGGCTCCACGGACCCCTGGAGCTTCCTCCCATGTCTCACACATCCCAGCGGGGAGCCCGAAGCAAGAGGATGAAGATGCCTCGGTCACACAGCGCATGCTGCGCAGCCTCCTGGGGTCCCTGAGACGATCTCTGCAGGAGGATATGGGGGAACTGAGAGCTGAGGTGGTGTCTCTGGCTGAACATACATCACACATGGAGGAAAAGATGGAGGAATATGCCTCTGCACAATAATCTTGCTGACGATTTTGCAGTGATGGACAGCACTATGGAACAACTTAACTTTAAGGTATGGGACTTGGAGGACAAAATGAGGAGGTGTAACATCAGAGTGAGAGGCTTGCCTGAAGCAGTAGCTGATATAGATCTGTCTACCAGCATTACAGCTTTCTTTCAGCAAGTTCTGCCAGACACACCAGTGAGTGAATTGGGGATAGAGAGGCTATATAGACTGCCTAAACTTTCTCTTATCAAACAGTCTCTCCGAAGGAATATCCTGGTATGTATGCTTAACTTTAAAACTAAGGAAGCTATCCTCCAAGCCATGAGGAACAAGCTACCCTCCCTGAGTCCTATGCTGCTTTCTCAGTCTATCCAGACTTATGTGCAGGCACTTTGGCCAAGCGTAGAGAATTCTTAGAGAGAAAGGGTTCCTTTACAGCTGGGGCTCCCCAGTCAGGGTGAGATTCCAGTACAAAAGGTGCTAATCAATCCTTTCAATCCCCCAAGCTACAGAAAAAAAGCTTTGAAATCATGGAACATGCTGCTTGACTCAGGGGAGTATCCATTACACCTAGCAGGAGGCTGCTGGCTCCTCTGAGAGGCAACACATGTGTGTGAACACCAATGCTCAATCTCCTGCAACCCAAGCATTGGGGTGATTGTAGCACCTGCGACCAGCCAGGCTAACAGGGAGGAGACTGGTGTTATACATAGACACAAGGTTACCACACAGGTCTATGTGAGACACAGTGTCAGAGCTATCCTGCTAGCCTCCTGCTAGGTGCAATGGATATTTGAATTGGCTAAATTTTGGTGAGTTTTTTTGAAGTTTTATGTCCTACTTCGGTGATTCTTTACTCAGGGGAGACCTCGGCTTACTCAAGCTCGGCGCAACGCAACTCCAAGCCCCTCCTTATCTTGAGCTCAGTGGAGCTCCTGGAACGATTTTTAATTTTCTTTCTCTCCCAGAACATTTTTGTCGGCCATGGTCGGACTCTCACTAGTGACAGGAATTTGGCTTGTGGGTCCCCATTTCTTGGTCATGCTTTACCATCTGGAACTACTGTGGTGTTGTTTCAACCAGAGCTGGGGTGCACTCGGTCACCGGGGCTTCTGTGTGGGATGTCACGGGTGGTCGGTATCCCCGGTGCCGTGCCCTGGCGAACAATTATACCAGGTGTTGTTGGTAAAACGGTGGGGGTAAAAGGGGGTTATTTACAGGGGAACGTGACGCCACCTGTAGAGTCCGGTAAGGTGGTACCGGCGCTGCCAGCCTGCCACTGAGGTGATGGAGGGGGCAGCGGTGTGTGGTACAGCTCCCCACAGGTGGAGCTTTACCTCAGGGCAGCTGTGGTGGTGGTGAGACGGTGAGGGAGGACAGTGATGTTAATGTGGTGCAGTTCTTACCCTTCTGCTGTTGATGTTGATGATGTTAAGTCCTTTGAGCTGCGGCAGGAAGAATAACAGAAACCGTTTCCATTTTAACTTTGCTTTACTCGGTACCGGCTGATGGCATAACAATACACGGTACAGTTTGGTTTAGGGTGTTGTTACCAGCTCAGGATTTCTCTTAAGGAGTCATTAGATGTTCTTTCTCTGTCTTTCAGGGTTTCTATTCTCTTTCTAGATCTTTCTCTCTTTCCCACCTTTGAAGAGCTCACCCGCCAGTCCTGCAGTCTGTGTCTAGTAGGCTTAACTTGACTATTACCGGTCCAAATGGGAACAGCAGGAACGCACAAGTTTCCCACCTGACACCGGGTTTCAGTCTTTCCTCACTAGTGTAGGACCGTCTTTTGGGCATGAGGGGTGAGGTACCTTTGTGGGGCTGTCAGCAACCCGGTCCGGTTGGGCCTGCAGCTCGTCGGCTTCGCAGTCAGAGCTGAACTCCTGGCTGCCTCGGTAGTCCGTGTCACCTGTGTACCCTCAACATGACCAGCTGGCTCCTACCAGTCTTGGTCCGTTGCCATCTGTCCTGGGCCCCCTCATAAAGATGGGGTACCCTCTACTCAGCTGAGCCGCCAGGCATGACCACACTGTCTGCCTTCCAGCACCGACTGAGGTAAATTCTTAACTGTCACTCTAACTCTATCCTAAGCTCCGCCCACCACCTGTGGAAACTACTATATTACAGTTCCCCTACTCTAAGTGGTGCGGTCCTAAGTGAGTGCTAAAAATAGACTCCATAAGCATTAAATCCTAACCTAGCAACTTACAATATATTACATATAGATGTTAGATGCAATACCACTCTGTGGCGCATACCCGCAGGGGCGCCACAGTGTGACTACTGTACTTCAATGCGCAGTTTTGTTTGCTCCCTCCCCCTCCTCCCCCCTTTACCCTTCCCCCCTCCCCCCCCCCCACAACCACTATATGCTCATATATATCCAATCCAAATGGTTGCAGCAGTCTTCCAAAACGGTTATAACATTAAAATAAAGAGAAAAATTGGAATTTTTGACTGTGCTACCATAAAAATATCAAAAGATTCTTTGCAGTTGATAGTGATTTTTATTTCTCAATGTGTTCCAAGGTACTCTGGCCCCTTCATCAGGAGAAAAACCATCGATGTTTGACATTGGGGATGGTGTTTTGAGGGTCATATCATTTTGCATTGGCCAAAAAGTTCGATTTTGGTTTCATCTGACCAGAGCACCTTATTCCACATGTTTGGTGTCTCCCAGGTGGCTTGTGGCAAACTTCAAACAAGAATTTTTATAGATATCTTTGAGAAATGGCTTTCTTCTTGCCACTCTTCCATAAAGGCCAGATTTGTGCAGTGTACGACTGATTGTTGTCCTATGGACAGACTCTCCCACCTCAGCTGTAGATCTCTGCAGTTCATCCAGAGGGATCATGGGCCTTTTGGCTGCATCTCTGATGAGTCTTCTCATCAGATGAAAGTTTAGAGGGACGGCCGGGTCTTGGTAGATTTGCAGTGGTCTGATACTCCTTCCATTTCAATATGATCGCTTGCACAATGCTCCTTGAGATGTTTTAATCTTGGGAAATCCTTTTGTATCCAAATTCAGCTTTAAACTTCGCCACAACAGTATCTCGGACCTGCCTGGTGTGTTCCTTGGTCTTCATGATGCTCTCTGCACTTGAAACAGAACCCTGAGACTATCACAGAGCAGGTGCATTTATACAGAGACTTGATTACACACAGGTGGATTCTATTTATCATTACCAGTCATTTATAACAACATTGGATCATTCAGAGATCCTCACTGAACTTCTGGAGTGCGTTTGCTGCACTGAAAGTAAAGGGGCAGAATAATATTGCACGCCCCACTTTTCAGTTTTTTATTTTTTAAAAAAGTTTAAAATACCCAATAAATTTCATTCCATTTCACGATTGTGTCCCACTTGTTGTTGATTCTTACAAAAAATATGAATTTTATATCTTTATGTTTGAAGCCTGAAATGTGGCGAAAGGTTGAAAAGTTCAAGGGGCCGAATACTTTCGCAATGCACTGTACATGTGCAGAAGAGGGATTTTTCCTTCTTCTTGCACAGACACAGGTTGAACTCCAGAATAGATTATTTTCTGGTGGCTGACACCACCCTCCTTGCCTGTGTCTGTGCGGAAGTTGGACTTATTACTTAGTCTGACCATGCTCCAGTGAGTCTGGAACTAAAAATGATTGATAGACCAACTTCCCCCCCACAAAGCAAGATACTGAGCACTGACCTTCTATCAGCTGAGGTTGTGGTGGATGAGGTGGGGAGAAGTCTATCCAAGTTTTTTAAACTTAATGCCAAGGGTGAAGTACCTGATGACACCTTGTGGGCTTCCCACAAGGCCTTTATCAGAGGGATTTTCCTCCAAAAATCTTCACAACTATAAAAAGCTAACAACCGGCTGACGTCCTCCCTCCTTTCTCAACTCCATCACATGGAGAGAGTTAATAAACTGGATCCGACCCCACCAGGGCTTCAGACAGATTATGCAGATCCGTTTTCAACTATGGGCTCCCCTCCTGGCCCTACGTGACCATTCTCTTAGGCGTCTTAAAACCTCTTTTTATGCTGCTGAAGATAGGGCGGGTGCGATGCTCGCCAGACGCATTAAAAAAAGCAACGCCAAAGGTTCGATAGAAGTTATGATGGATGGGAGAGGGAAGTCGGTTAGAAATACGTGTGATATTGCTAAAGTATTTGCCCAATACTAGTCCTCACTTTACAACCTTCGAGGTTTGGTCCCCCAGCCTAAAGAGGAGGAGATAGACCTGTTCCTGGGAAAATTAGACCTTCCACAACTGACGGATGCCCAACGGGAGTCTCTCAACACCCTTTTTACGACTGATGAAGTAATTAAGGTGATTAGGTAGACTAAACTCAACACTGCACGTGACCCAGATGGCCTCCCGAATAACTACTATCAGGCATTCCGACACACCCTCGCCCCTTATCTTGTTAAAAACTTCCACTTTTGGCAAAAAGCAGAATCTATTCTTCCTCTGCATTTGGAAGTTACAATTGTGACCATCCCCAAGCCGGGAAAATTGCCTGATTCGCCTGGTTCTTACAGACTTATATCACTGCTTAAAGGGATCCTGTCACCTCCAGAACGCCTCCTAAGCTAGCAAAACATGTCCCTGCATCATCCCATCACTAATCTCACACTGCTTTTGTCTCCTAAAAGCATCCTGTGAAAGTGCATAAAAACGTTTTAAAGGCGCCTTCACACTGCATGATTTCACTGATCAGTGTCCATCAGTGTTTGTGAGCCAAAACCAGGAGTAAAGCTTGCAGAGAATAACTAGAATGAAAGATTGACACCTGTTCTGTGTTTTGGAGACACTTCTGGTTTTGAATCACAAACACTGATGGACACTGATCAGTGAAATCCTGCAGTGTGAACTGGGCCTAATACTTACTCATTAGTGAATATAATTAGCAGGAGCTATATTCTTTAGTCACCAGGGCGGGCTGTTTTGCAGCCTGAATGATCCATTCTCTCTCTGTCTGTTTGCTCTGCTTGTGCAGGCTTTACCCTCCCCCCTCTCTATCGCTCACAGAATGCAAATCATTAGTCCTGCCTTCAGCTGCACATCGCAGCAGCACAGACAGAGAGGGTGGATCCTTGAGGCTGCAAAACAACATGCCCTGGTGACTAAAGAATATAGCCCCTGCTAATTATAATCACTAATGAGTAAGTATTAAAACGTTTTTATGCACTTTCACAGGATGCTTTTAGGAGACAAAAGAAGTGTGAGATTAGTGATAGGATGCTGCAGGGACATGTTTTGCTAGCTGCTAGCTTATGAGGCATTTTGGAGGTGACAGGATACCTTTAATTGTGATGTCAAAATTTTCGCCAAAGTTTTGGCGCTGCGACTTCAAAACATTTTGCCTGGCTTTGTGGCGGGCCGACAAGCAAAAGATGGAACTAGGAGAATAGTGGACTTGATTGGGATAGCTGAAACTAGGGGATCCCCCAGTATATTCCTGTCTCTTGATGCTGAGAAGGCGTTCGACAGGGTACACTGGGGGTAGCTGAAACGGGTCCTAGATAGATTTAGGTTCTCTGGACCTTTTTTGTCAGCTGTCTTCTCGCTTTACTCTAACCCAAATGCTAGAGTGCTGTAGTCGGGTTTCCTTTCTCCTAGTTACTCCATCACTAATGGCGCCCCCCATTTTTGCCCTGGTTGTGGAGCCCTTGCGGTCACGATTCGGTCCAATCCGGGGATCAGGGGTATTCGTGTAGGCCCAGTGGACCACGCGATTGGCCTGTATGCCGATGATATCATTAGAACATGCACTGATATAGAGTTGTCCCTTCAGAACATGTTGACTACCCTATCTGACTTTTCATGCATCTCATATTATAAGCTTAATGCTTGAAAATCAGTGATTTCCCTGTATTGGTGCCCCAATCCCTGATGGCATATTTGCAGCATAAGTTCCCTTTCACCTGGGCTCCCGAGGGTACCCCTTATTTGGGCATTCTTCTGACATCATCTCGTGTTGCCGCAACCCGTAATATGGAAGCCCTCATAAAGTCTATTTTGAAGGACATAGACACCCACTTCACAAATAGTGAATTGTGAGAGTACATGCGTTCAAGATGATCTTCCTGCCGAAAATTATATACTGCTTTAGATTTCTCCCCATATATATCCCCAAATATTTGTTGTAAAAATTTCAAAGGATAGTCTACTCCTATGTCTGGGCAAAGAGACACCCCCAAGTGGCACGTAAGGTCATGTTCCTTTCATATGAGGAAGGCGGCATGGGTGTCTCAGATTTAGCCGCTTACCGCAAAGCCATTATTTTAGAGGAGCCAAAATGTGGTGGGATGACTCTCCCAAGTTTGGGTGGGCTCAGATAGTATCCTGTTTTGTTCTGGATGGTTCCTTAAGGGGACTGCTCACCTACGAGGTGATGTGTCCAGGGAGCGCTGCCCCCTTGCTTCTATGCAAGCCATGCTCTCTCACTAGAGGGAGGTGGCTGAGCAGTGGATCCACCTCCCCCGAGTGAAATTCACATTAAAGCCCTTTGCACATTCATCCACTACTTAAATTTGGGAGGATGGGAGACGGCAGGGGTGTGCTTTCTTGGCGACCTCCATGGAGGGAAGATCCTACCCTTTGAAGTCCTCAGTTCAAAACTTCCTCTGACTGCCAATATGTTCTACCAATACCTACAGATGAAACACTACTTGTCGTCTCTTCCCTACCCCGGTGTGCTGGGGGCTCCCCGGGGTATTCCCTCACAATTTCAGATTTTTATCACAGCTGATCCCAGTTGTAAAAAAGCACTTTCCTCATGTTATAACCTGACCCTTCCCCCTGCACTTTCGAAGCCCTGTTATATGACTTAAGTGGGAGGTCAACTTGGGATTCTCGGCTACATTGGAGGACTGGTGCTCAGCTATGGTTGGAGTTCACAGGGCGACTGGATGTGTCAACCACCTTGAAAACTTAAAGAAAATACACCTTATCTAGCACTTCTCACTGGCACAGCTGGCTAAATTTAATCCTGACCCTTCCCAGCTGTGTTGGAGACAGTATGGGAGTAATGGTACGCTTTCTCATTGTGGTGGACCTGTCCTAAAATAGCTGTGTATTGGGTGGTAGTTGAAAGTCTTCTTGGCTCGGTTACAGGTATCCGACAAACCCTACAACCTCAGTTGGCCCTTTTAAACATTGGTGTAGATCAGGTCCCCAGGGAACTGAGAGGACCTGCTCCACTCAACTTGAATGATGTGGTAGCTAACGTCAATTCCATTTTTCAACATGAATATTATTTAGTGATGGACCTGAGAGGTAGATGCTCATCACAAGAGAGCTGAAAGATTTGGGCTGGTCACCCCCTTGCCGATCCTATTCCACAGAGGTGAGAGGGGCTGCTCACATATATCGTTGTACTCATATGTATGATAGTTTGCATTTGTAATACTTCTTCCCCTCTCCCACTCTGTGCTCTTTTCCCTCTCCTCCTCCCACCCCCTCCACCTATTCCCGCTTATTTGATTTGATTGGTAAAATTTCAATAAACATTTAATGGGGAAAAAAGAATAGACTAGAAACAAAGATGCGACTGCGAGTGTGCTGCTATTTTGGTAGAGACCTGAGGATTCTACAGACTGTCTTTAATAAAATGACTTCGGAGATCGCGGTCTGTGCATGCGCAGCCCTGGAGCTATTTTATTGAAGACAGTCAGACCACAGAAAGGCTGCCTTCACATTAGCGTTTGGCGCCGCAGCGTATGCCGCGTTCCCATACGCATTCAAACGCATGCGCACTGCATTCCTATGTTTAACATAGGAACGCATGGTGCCTGCGTTTGCTGCGTTCGGGTGTGGATGCAGACGATATCTGCTCCTTCCGGTGTCCAGCGTCCGCACCCGGGACGCAGCATGTTGCATTTTTTGGAGTATGAAAAATCCGCAACCATCCGCATGCGGATATTATTAGCATTGCTGTCTATGGATACGCAAGGCTAAGCAACACATTGCGTATGACTTGTTTTGGGACGCATGCGGACAGCATAGTGCGCAAGCCCAGAAAAGGTTTAAAGGTAGACGCCCACTCTCCACCCATGAGAATAAACGCATGCGGATGCATAAACGCATGCATACGCAAGGAAACGCTGCGTTTTTTAATAGGATTTTGTATGCACTTGCGTATAAAAAAAACGTGCGTTTGACTGCATATGCATGCATATTGCCTTGCGGATGCGCATGCGCATCATACGCTGCGGCGCCAAACGCTAATGTGAAGGCAGCCAAACACAGTTAATTATCACTGTTCACCCAGCCCATTATCCAGCCCACCACACTCTGTGCCAGTATCCATGCAGAGAGGCGGGCAGGAAGATTATGGGCATGGGGAGCAGTGCATACTCAATGTATTAAACAGCGGGCACACGTGTCCACCTTATTGCTGGCTCCTGCCTCCTTCAACCCTACTCCTGCGTTCTGTGACCCCATGGTGCCATCACCTCCCACAGCCAGGTACAGCCCTACTATAAAACCCACCCCCCACTTTCCTCTAGGAAAAAGTTTTGGGAAAAGTGGATCTTATAGTCTAAAAAATATACTGTATTTTTCGGATTATAATTTGCACTTTTGTTCCCCCAGATTTTGGGAGAAAGTGGGTGGTGGTTTTTTTTTTTTAATCCAAATCTAATGTGCTGCAGGGGAGGGGGGGGGGGGGCTTTGGAGCGGTGTCCAGGAGTTGAAGGAGGCTGGAACAGCCTGCAACTGCGGAATGTGGTCACGTGACCCTGCTCATGTAATACAGTTGTGGCCAAAAGTATTGACACCCCTGCAATTCTGTCAGATAATACTCAGTTTCTTCCTGAAAATGATTGCAATCACAAATACTTTGGTATTATTATCTTCATTTAAATTATCTTCAATGAAAAACCACAAAAAAAATTGTCCTAAAGCCAAATTGGATATAATTCCACGCCAAACATAAAAAAGGGGGTGGACAAAAGTATTGAGGGAACCAGACGCCTTATAAACATTCTCGACATAATGGAGAGGACCGACTCCTCTGGTGTGCTCTTGTCCCTGGATGCTGAAAAAGCTTTTGACAGAGTACACTGGGGGTATGTTGAAGCTGTTTTGCAAAAACTTGGTATCACTGGCCCGATCCAGTCGGCCTTAATGGCGTTATTCTCTTCTCCCATGCTTCCGTCTGTGCCTCTGGCTTTATATCAGGTTCCCTAAGCATCTCTAATGGCACACGCCAGGGATGCCCTCTCTCACCCCTAATATTCGCGTTAGTAATGGAGCCCTTGACAGTGCAAATCAGGCGAAACCCCCGGATTAAGGGAGTTATTGTTGGAAATGCAGAACATAAGGTCAGTTTGTACGCCGACGACGTTGTTTTAACATGCACTGATGTCATGCCCTCTCTGCAAGAAATAATGGATGTTCTTGGGGAATTTTCTGCAGCATCTTATTATCGTCTAAATGTTTCCAAATCCGTTATATATCCTGTAAAGCTGCCCGAACAGGTGCAGGAGGCAATCCGTCAACGATTCTCTTTTACGTGGGCACATGCCGGCTTTAAGTACCTGGGCATTTATATAACTTCTTTGCATAACATCGTCAAAGCAAATGTTGATCTAACAGCCAGGGAAATTGGTATTGAACTTAACAAACTCGCTCCTGTGTGTCTCTCCTGGATCGCCAGGATCCAGTTGGTAAAGATGCTTATACTCCCTAAACTAATTTATCTTTTTAGGTGTTTGCCATTATCTTTTCCGCGGACATGTCTGACCAGATTACAACGTATCCTTAACAAATTTATATGGAGTGGAAAACCTCACCGTGTAGCCCATAAAATTATGATCTTACCATATAATAAAGGGGGCCTGGGTGTTCCTGACGTCCTCACATATCAAAGAGCGGATCTCATGGAACCGGCGCAACTTTGGTGGTCTGGGGACACTGGTTCATTGAGATGGTTACAGATAGAATCCCACCTGGCCCCTTCTGGATCCCTCAGACTCCTACTGGAGGCTGACCTCCTATGTCCTCGGGTGGGGGGAGAGAATCTCTCTACTATGAATGCCTTGTTGAGAACCTGGCACCAGCTGAGCAGAACTCACTTCCAATTTTTATTTAGATATGTTTCCCTCAAGGCGCTGGAGATCCTGGTCCCTGATCTCTCTCTTAGTCATTGGAGGGATGGTGATGCCTCCACTCTGAATGATCTTCTGGACTCTGATGGAGTTAGATCTTTTCAGGACTTGGCACATGAATTTACCTTACCCAACACCCTGTTTTATCAATATCTGCAGGTCCGCCATCTAATAAACGCTTGTGATTTGCCTTCCTTCGGATTCTCTCAGGCAGACATCTCGTTACAGAGGTATTTTAAATCTTCATTTAACCAACATGGAGTCTCCATACTCTACTAATCTCTCACATCTCCTTTTGGCGGCACTAAGCTTCTATACATGGAGGTTTGGGAAAATAGACTTTCATTTGTGGCATCTCTGGAGGCCTGGCATGCAGCAGCTTCGCATGCTTCTAAATACACGTCTTGCCTGAACCACCTGGAGCAAACGAAAAAACTGCAATTAAATTGGTACTTGACCCCAGTGAAGTTGTGTAAGTTCCGTTCTCCTTCTAAAATGTGATGGGAGGGTTGCTCTCAGGAAGGCACCATGGAACCCATGTGGTGGTACTGTCCCAAGGTACGAGGTTTCTGGAGAATTATGGAACATGTTCTTGGTACAGTCTCAGGCTTGCCCATCTCTTTAAGTGCCCCCCTGGCTCTTTTGGGTATTGACATAGATGAGTTTCCGTCCCTTCTTAAACCTATTATCACTAATGGTACCTTTACACGCCGCTACAGAAGGTTGGAAACAACCAGGTGTCGGAGACAAATGTATCTTGCGCCGTCAAAACAACCCGAGGTAGCGGCGTGTAAACTCGGTTGTTGCCACCGGTCACTGTCGACACCTGTTTCAGAGCAGTGCTCTAAAACAGGTTGGTTTCAACCCGATGGTAGCGGCGTCTAAATGAGGAACAGGAAGGTTTATCCGGCACCTAGTTAACTCCCTGGGGCGTGACACAGCCTCCGAGAAACCGCCCCCCTTCAGCGATCATTGGTGGAAGCTCCTGCGTTACGATTGGTTGTCCCTGCATAGGGCGGCATATTTAATGAGCTGACCAGTCACACTACACAATTGCTTGAGCGTCATGTATTAGCCAGCCTTCCTGTGCTGGCTGGCCAATCATGATGCTATTGCATTGTCCAATCACCGTACGAGCGTCTCGTAATCCACAACTCTGGCACGCCTATGTGTTGTTCCTGCTGCACCAGGTCCTCCCATATTACCTTCTGTAGCGGCGTGTAAATGAGGGACGGTGCTCTACAGAAGGTAACTTGTGGCACCCGGCGGTGCATCCAGAGATAGATTAAACTTTCTGTAGAGCACCTTGTAGCGGCGTGTAAATGAGGGACGGTGCTCTACAGAAGGTAACTTGTGGCACCCGGCGGTGCATCCAGAGATAGATTAAACCTTCTGTAGAGCACTTTGTAGCGGCGTGTAAAGGCGGTATCGGGTACCGTTTGATCTATGCAATATTCGTGCGCTGTTGCACTGAATGTCTATTTGTACTTTTTTTCTTTATTTGTACTGGAAAATTTAATAAAAACCTATTGTTTTAAAAAAAACAACATAGCATAATTGGGGTTCCAGTGACCCCTTTATACCCCCAGACTGGCCCTTGATTACCTCAGAAACGAACTTTGAATGTGTCCTACGTCGTATGGTAATGAGCTCTTCAGGCTCCACAACGGGGGAAAAAATACTTCCTGACTCGTTTGTG
>JARQOC010000006.1:465204852-465246228 GCA_033576535.1 Allobates femoralis
GTATTGCCGAGTTTACAAACAAGTATGAAATATCTGCTTTCAGGATCGGTGATCAGCGAGAGTTCCTCAAAGGTAACGGAGCTTTTAATTAAGATGGCAACTCCGGCCTTTTTCTTAATATTGGAGGAGAAGTAATGTTTTTGGAAGGATTTGTTTTCAAATTTAGGGGGTTTGATTGACGAAATTCTGGTTTCTTGGAGGCAGGCAATCTCAGAATTGGACTCTTTAATAAGTTTCCATACATGGTATCTGTGTTGGGTGAATTAAGGCCATTGACATTAAGAGAAAGGAATTTAAGGGACATAGAATATTCGGATTTGACTTTGTATGTGTCTCGGAATAGTAAAGAATTTGTTATATGTCATCTTATAAAAGGACATGTAAGAAGGTTTCTCTCTGGGAATGGGTTTGAGAAAAATTCAGGAGGGAGAACTATAATGGTTAAATTACTTTTTTGTGAGAGTGGATATTAACTAGAGTTGTGTCTTAAAGGAAGTCAACGAGTTTATATGCAAGGCAGAACCTAAAACTCAAGTAAAGGGAAATACCCCTAAGTCGGAGAGTTCAAGTAAGCGAGAAAAACCTCCTAGGGGAACTACTGTTGCGGCCAGTAGAGTCTGTCAACTGTCTTGATATTAAAGGATCATCTCTATACATAATCGCCAGTTTAGCACTTCCGGGCACTGTGCCGCTATGGTGCAAGGGCGCCTGCGCTAAACTGGCGATTATGCCTGCCCCCGGAAGCGCCGCCATATTACTGCACCTATGGCGCAGCCTGCTGGCGGCTGCCTGCACCCTCCCGTGGCCGCACACCCCTGCCCGCCGCTGCCTCTCCCGCTCACATGCCGGCCGCCGCCCGCCGCAGCCAGGGGGAGCACGATTACTGAAGGGGCCGCCGCCAGCATCTGCGGCCCCCTTCATCACCGCCGCTGCCTCTCCCGCTCACATGCCAGCCGCCGCCCGCCGCAGCCAGGGAGAGCACGATTACTGAAGGGGCCGCCGCCACCATCTGCGGTCCCCTTCATCACCGCCGCTGCCCGCCGCTGCCTCTCCCGCTCACATGCCGGCCGCCGCCCGCCGCAGCCAGGGGGAGCACGATTACTGAAGGGGCCGCCGCCACCATCTGCGGTCCCCTTCATCACCGCCGCTGCCCGCCGCTGCCTCTCCCCCTCACATGCCGGCCGCCGCCCGCCGCAGCCAGGGGGAGCACGATTACTGAAGGGGCCGCCGCCACCATCTGCGGTCCCCTTCATCACCGCCGCTGCCCGCCGCTGCCTCTCCCCCTCACATGCCGGCCGCCGCCCGCCGCAGCCAGGGGGAGCACGATTACTGAAGGGGCCGCCGCCACCATCTGCGGCCCCCTTCATCACCGCCGCTGCCCGCCGCTGCCTCTCCCGATCTCATGCGCCCGCCACTCTCATTGCAGCCTGCAGGCCCGCCGACCCTGCAGTCTGCTACCACCACCCCCCCTCCTCCTCAAATAAACTTACAATACCTCCAGCGGGGCTAACATACTGCCCCTGCTCAACCACACTGACCCTCCATTGCCCTCCCAAGTCACCCACACTGCCCCTGCTCACTCCTCTTCACCCCTCTATGCCCTCACTCACTCCCCACATTGCCCCTCATTACCCCCTACTCACCCACACTGCCCCCCTCACAGACACTGCTTCAGCTTACCCCCCCCAATCACCCTGCTTACCCCTCTCACCCCCCCTCAACTGCCCACAATCACCCACACTGCCCCTGATCAGTACTCTTACCCCCGTATCTCATTACTCCACACAGTCCCCCTGCTTACCCCCCCAATCAACCACACTGCCCCTGATCAGTCCTCTTACCCCCCGTATCTCATCACTCCACACAGTGCCCCTGCTTACCCCCCCCCAATCACCCACACTGCCCCTGATCAGTCCTCTTACCCCCCGTATCTCATCACTCCACACAGTGCCCCTGCTCACCCCCCTTAATCACCCACACTGCCCCTGCTCATGCCCCAACTCACCCCACACTGCTGCTCTTTATCCCTTTCACCTCCCCACAATGCCCCTGCTCACCCCTCTTACCCCCCCACATGCCCTCACTCCCCACACTGCCCCTGCTGATACCCCACAGGCTCAATTCACACTTGCTGCCCCTAATGCCACACAGCCCGCCCCTCATCATCATGTCACCCCACTCCCGATCCCATAGCATCGTCTCTATACATAATCGCCAGTTTAGCACTTCCGGCCACTGTGCCGCTATGGTGCAAGGGCGCCTGCGCTAAACTGGCGATTATGCCTGCCCCCGGAAGCGCCGCCATATTACTCCACCTATGGCGCAGCCTGCTGGCGGCTGCCTGCACCCTCCCGTGGCCGCACACCCCTGCACGCTGCCCGCCCCCATCATCATGTCACCCCACTCCCGATGCGATAGCATCGGGCCTTTTTACTAGTGAGATAATAATGTTGAGTCGTCTGAGGGTTGTCATTCCCTCCTTAGAGTCATCAATTGCTATGGTCTTATCTTGATACGTAAAAAGGACCTTGGTGGGGTTGAAGCCCCATCTATAGGGGATGTTTTTCTTGCGAAGAGCCCCAGTGACCTCAGAGAGGCTCTTCCTTTGTGCTAATGTCTCCTTAGAGAGGTCAATGAGGATCTTTAGGTTGTCAAATGGCTTGGGAAGAGTTTTGTGGGATTTTATATAGTTTAGTAAGCGCTCTTTTGTGTGGTAAAAGTGAAATCTTACTATGATGTCTCTGGGGATCTCTGGTTTTAAAGAGAACCTGTCACCTAATTTGAAGCCCCTACACTATCTCTAGCTGTCCCTACAGCTTCCCAGCAGCTCCCTATCTCTCCCTTTCTTATGTAAAGTGACCCTATTAAACATGTTTAAATTAAGTCTAAACTTACTGCAGTCCCCGTGGTTAGGGGACTGGGTAGGCGTGGCCACGCTTCCATCAGCACTCCTACATGTTGAAATGCACGCCCCGCTGGGCGCATTATTCAGGGCCCTCTCTGCCCCCATGTCTTTGTAATCTCCGTGCGCCTCTGTAGTTCTAGACCGGTCCGGGTTCGCGCATGCGCATTGCGCTTACTGAAGCCGGGCCGGTCACGTGATCAGCCCCATAATGCATTAGGGCCGATCACGTGACCCGCCCCATAATGCACCGCGCCGGAAGTGACGTCCGGTCGGTGCATAGAACTACAGAGGCGCACGGAGATTACAAAGACATGGGGGCAGAGAGGGCCCTGAATAATGCCGCCCAGCGGGGCGTGCATTTCAACATGTAGGAGTGCTGATGGAAGCGTGGCCACGCCTACTCAGTCCCCTAACAACGGGACTGCAGTAAGTTTAGACTTAATTTAAACATGTTTAATAGGGTCACTTTACATAAGAAAGGGATAGATAGGGAGCTGCTAGGAAGCTGTAGGGACAGCTAGAGATAGTGTAGGGGCTTCAAATTAGGTGACAGGTTCCCCTTAAGTATGTAGGTTTGACTAGTCTGTGAGCACGTACAATTGTCAAGTCAAGATCTGTTAGGTCGGGAAGGGCTGATCTGAGTATCTTTTTTAATGTGGGAGTGAATTTTCCGTGATTTTCGCCTTGACGGCGTTGAGATAGTCTTTAAAAGATTTTTGGTCTTTAGATATTTTTTGGACAGTAGTTGAGAGGGATTTAATTGCTTCCTTGTTTTTGTCGGTTCTTATAGCAATTGACGATATAGCGTTTTCTAGTGTGTCGAAACGCCTGTCCAAGTCGGATTTAAATTTGCCGAAAATCTTGAGGAAGAAGTCTTTATTTGGGGGTTTGTCTCTATCTGGATCATATCTCAATTCAGGGTTAGAGTCGGCCCTCAAGCGACGTCTTAAAGGGCTCGCTAGTGGAGAGTTGGATTTCTCATAGTCTGGGTAGAAATCAGAACTAGAGGAGATTGGTCTGGAAGTAGTGGTTAGGTCGAACTCCTTCCTTTTTCTCACACTCTGAGAGGTCTCTAGTGTAGATGGTTGGTCAATATGCTCGTCTGGAGGGCTGGACCACTGATCAGCATTCTCGGATACGGTAGGGGATCTAGATCTGTCGCGTCTTGAAGTTTTTTCGGAGATCGTCTCCGAGTCACGGAGTGTGGGATTACCTCTTTCTTTAGGGTTTTTATTATTGGGATTTGGCATTGTGGCAGGATGTTATATTCGATCTCCCAATTTTGAAAGTTGGGAGACGGCAAGGAGAGGATATAGTAACTTTAAACCTGATATCAGTCTGGGTCTGAAGGCTACAGAGGAAGAAGTGGAACTTCAGAGTAGGATATATAGAGATATATCTCCAACCTTATATGGATTATATACCGGCTAGGGGAGATGGGGTAGGCAAAATGGGGAGTTGTCTATATGTTGTGAAACATCAGTTTTGCAGGAGCAGCTTAGTAATTTAAAAGGAATAGGGAAGGGAAGGAGAAGGAAGGAACAAAAAAAGGGGGAAATGTAGATGGAAATCGCTTAATCAGAGGTAGAAAAAAAATATAGAGGGAGAGAATGAAGAAAGAAGAAAGTCACAGAGAGCCACACAACAACAAGAAAGAAAAAAAAGAAAAATAACAGTTTTTGTCTTTTTTCAGCGTTAGAGTTCTTCGTCCAGATAGATGAGATAGACGATTTATAGGTCCTGGATCTTCGTGATAGGGGATGGGAAGTGAAGGTGTACTCCAGCTAGCAAATCCGGGCAGCTTCCAAGTTATTTCGTATGAAGTGTAGAGTGACTGAGGCAGTGTTCATTGCTGGATTCTGTGGGGTCACACCCGTGGCTAGGTGAGCCGTGATATTGAGCTTATATAAGTATATATGAAGATCCACAAATAATTCCAGTAAAGGTAGTAAGCAAGCTATGGTGAGATGTGGAGAAAGAACTGATTTGAGCACTGCAGAAGCAATATGTTGTTTGACCACTAGGTAGCAAGCTTGTCCAACAGGAGAGCGAAAGAAAGAAAAAAAAAAGAAAAGAAAGGGTGGAAAAATAAAAGACAAATGAGAAAAAAAAATTAAAAGTTCTTCCCTCTATAGCAATGTTGATACAGTAGTTCAGCAAGGGCTATTTATCCTATGGATGGTTAATATTATCCAGGCTGGAGCCAGTATTACTGGTGGGGGAGTACAATAAAGAGAAACTCAGAGGACAGAGTCTCAGACCTCGGCAGGCAGAAAAAGGAAGAAAGTGCAGAAAGTGTATCAGAGGTGAAAGATCTCTGGGCTCCTTGACAACTCACTAGAGATCACCCTGAGTGAAGTCCAGGAATCCTCCCCAGTTCAGCCGTCGGTCTCAGAGCAGCGGCGGTGGAGCAGTGGGTCCTATAGGCGCCTCCAGGCACCGGAGGGCATCTTGAGATGGCAGGCGATGCGGCGATGACACGGTGGGTAATGGGGCTGTGTGCCCACGGGTCCAGGGGAGCGCGGTCAGGTCACAGGAGCCTCCGGTGGGAAGACCAGCTGCGGGAGGCTGGGGCCCGTCGCAGGTCTCTCCTCGGTGCCCGCCCGACCGCAGCGGCTCTGCGACCTGGGGAGAAGAAGGCGCCTCACTACAATCCAGTAGTTGGCGCGAAGGCAGCCTGAGGCAGTTCAAGGTGCGCGGCTCGCAGGGCACAGTGAGACACTAATGAGCCGCTGAGGAGGCTCTCAGGAGCTGGGGGAAGATGTGAGGGGAGCAGTAAAGCTGGAATGAAGATGTATAGAGCCAGGTGTAGTGGCGAAGATGGCGAGTATAAGCCATGAGGGGGTCCGAGGTGGGCTCACGGGGGCAACCAGGCCAAAGTCTGAGGTTTAAGTGAAAAATAGTAAGACCATCTTATTCTAGGAGATCATGATAGTAATCTCCATGTGGGTTCATGGGGGGATTGTCTTTGGAGGGCTAGATTCCAACTAGATTGCAGTTGGAGGCTGAGGAGCTCTTCAAATGGCGTCCATCTTCCTTGAGCTCCGGGCCACGCCCCCCTTCCTTTTTGTATACATTTTGTCTATGTATGTACTATTTCCTATGACTAAGGACTTTGTGTGGTCTGAAACGACGTAAACAAGATGTCTTTATGAAACCACAATAAAGAATAAAGGTTTTTAATATCATAGCCTAATATTCTTCTCTCCAACACACCATATTGCTAGTGACTGGACTTCTCCTTTTTTTGGTGTTAATGTTTCATTCACCTGCGAGTGGGCTAAGGATCTCCACAACCATGCACCGCACCCTACTAACTCCGGAGTAACCTACATTGGAAGAATATTTGGTGAGCTGAAACACTTTTTCCTCTGAGTTTGTGCTGATGCCTTCCTGCTGTTCCTGCCTGGTGGTTTCCTTATTTTGCGGGAGTTGCTGTGCACCACGGTCCAAGGTGGAGGTGAGCGGGACTTGGCCTAGGGCTGATCAGGAGCAAAGGGCAAGGGTGGTGGCCTGGATACCCTCATCTTCAGATGTAATTCCAGGAACGGGGAGAGCCAGGGAACCCCAGTGTAAGGGTCAGACTAGTTCCCCTGTTTGCCTTTTGCCCAACTTACTATCCTGCTACCTGACTTCCTTTACCACTCCGTGACAATAATCAAGCAAAGTCATGACAATATAAGAGGGCATCTATACCCATTTTCTGTATGTAAAATAAACACACCACAGCCGTAACTTAATCATTTATTTTATTTTTATAAAATTTAGAAAAGTTTATTAATATTTTACAGCAACCTGGGGTGTCGTCCCCCCCCCATAACTGGGGGACACACAATCGGGTTGGGCACCATAACCATAAACAGTTAATAGATCTAGTCCAGAGGCAAACCCCCCTTTAGTACTTGTTTCCCTGGCCGCACCCCAGCCAGCCCAGGGAGAGGGGTACTAACCCCACATGGTTAATACCATTATGCTTTGCAGGACCTATGCTGGCTAATTGAATTGTTGTACCAGAGCCCAGATAGGTATTAACACCCCGCAGTTAATACCCCTAAACTTACCAGGACCTACACATGCTGCCAACCTTCCTGGCCACGCCGCAGCCAACTCAGGGAGAGAGGTATTAACACCCCACGGTTAATACCCCTAAGTTTAGCAGGACCTCCGCCTGCTAACTAAATAGCTTTACAAGAAGCCACTATTCCCTACTAGTTGCTTTTTACCGAAGGACATGACCAATCACCCAGCCTCTGAACCAGACCTATCCGCGGCTGCTGTGGCAAAGGAATGTATTAATTAATTTATTCAAGACAATGATGGGAGTGCTGGTGTGTCACGGTCCGCGCTGCTGTGGCATGAATAAACTCACCAAAGAGACAGCAGTTATTCCATCCTTTTATTTCCTCCTCTCTCCTACGCGTTTCAGCGCCACACCCGGCGCCTTCCTCAGGGACTCAGGAAGGCGCCGGGTGTGGCGCTGAAACGCGTAGGAGAGAGGAGGAAATAAAAGGATGGAATAACTGCTGTCTCTTTGGTGAGTTTATTCATGCCACAGCAGCGCGGACCGTGACACACCAGCACTCCCATCATTGTCTTGGATTCAAACCACTATCCAGTGGTCGGTGGAGGTCCTGCAGCAGCTGGAACACTGATTCCAAAACGCCTTCAAACCAGTTGTGGGGATCACAACTGGACCAGGTGAGCAGCTTCACAGCACCACCACCTTACACAAGTGTCATCAGTGATAGGGCACTATTGCGCCTCTTGTCCCCCTCCCTATTTTTTCTTTTTAATTAATTTATTTTCCGTCATTATGATATATACATACATTTTATTTTTCATTCCTTTTTTTAATTATTTTTATTTATTTATTTATTTTGTGTTATTTATTTTTTTCTAGATAAGCATATAAGTTTCGATGTACAAGTACAATTGAATACATCTATATGCCGATACACAAATGGATATCTGTTTATATTTATAGCACACAAATTATCCACTACCAAACAAAATTAAAATTAGGGCGGGTGGGTGGGATGTCGATTCCAAGTGCCGAAGAGGCGGTACCTCCCCCATCACCAGCCTTATAACCCTCCCAACTCTGCCCCTTTACCCCTTCCAATCCGAGCCCTGCTGCATATTCACTGCGCAGGCCATAGTCATGCCTTATAATCCCTTTAACCCCTTCACTCCCACCCCTCCCCATTGTTATGTGGCCCATGAGCCTGATTCTGCCTCCCTGGCCTTTCTTGAAAATATAAGAGGGGATTTGGTCATATTCTGCTTATCAACCCCTCCCGTGTCATCCATACCCATTTTCTGTATGTAAAATAAACACACCACAGCTGTGACTTGGATTAAAATGGTCACAGCAACTTTTATTAATATTTTACACCAAAAGGTGACCCCACAACCATAACAATAAACAGTTAATAGATCTAGTCCAGAGGCAGGGGTGGACTGGCCCAGGTGGCAGGGGGGCAAGTGCCCCCCAGGCTGGTGGTTTAGCCCTAATGTAGGGCTGGCTCTTTAAAGAAATGGGCCGGCCGGCCTCAGTTTGCGGCCACAGCTGCTGTAAAGACACAGTGGGAGCAGAGCACGGTGAGTGTGTGAAAGGACCCCCACCCACTCCTCACTCGGCCGGACATGACAGCACCCCCTTCCCTGCTCCTCACCCGGCCGGACCTGACAGCACCCCCCAACCCCCCCACTCCTCATCATGCAACTAATGGCTGCCAGGGTCAGGCATCCACCCGGGATAAGTTCCACCAGCCAGCCCCTGTCCAGAGGCAAACCCCCCTTTGCACTTGTTTCCCTGGCTGTCCCACAGCCAGCCCAGGGAGAGTGGTACTAACCCCACATGGGTAATGCCGTTAAGCTTTGCAGGACCTATGCCTGCTAATTAAATTATTGTCCCAGAGCCCAGATAGGAATTAACACCCCATGGTTAATACCACTAACCTTAGCAGGACCTCTGCCTGCTAATTAAATAGCTGTACCAGAAGCCACTTTTCCGTACTAGTGGCTTTTTTATCGAAGGACATGACCAACCTCTGAACCAGACCTATCCACAGGCCAGGCTGCGTGATACCTCACGCAGTCAGGACCCGCCAGCAATCCATGTTTCCTCCCCACTTACCCATGACGTTACACATGACGTGAATTTATTTAAACCTGTACACATGCAAACTTGCTGGCCCCAGAAGTTGGGTTGCCAACCTAAGCCCTTGAGACATTAACCAACAAGCAACCCTGCAGTCCCCATCCATATAAAGTTGCTTGACTGTTAAATATCACCCAGCAGCAACTGTGCCAGGCTGCCTCACAGGTGGAGGTCCACTTTGCAGCACACTTATAAAGCTGGCAACTGTTTAGTGTTACCGGCAGCACCCCTATAAACTGCCCTAACTGTTCATTACAGCACAGGATGCCTTAACTTTCCAGGAAACAGCCATTCCAAAACCATGTGTACCTACTTCCCCTTTTTACCCTGCATCCATTTTAGCTCCTATAAATTCCCCTTCATACACCATCTTAAAACAAGGTGTTGTAACTTCCTTTTTCAGGCCATCAGCCATTTTAGCCCCTGTAGTACCAGATGATATGAACACAACAGCAGAGTAGGAAGATACACAGGTAGAAGGAGATGCAGTTGAGGCAGGACAGCACTATGTTTTCTGTCCCCCAAGAGTTATGGAGTTACAAATTCTGGTGAATAGTCTGCCTGACCCAGATAGACTCCGTATGGCACTTTACTGAAAAATGAACCAAATGCATAAAAGGTATTCAGCCTCCTGGACAGAACTCTATAGTCTCACCCGAAATAATACAAATGATTCCTTTTAGCCAATAATGGAGACCGCGTTAAAGCCGCTCCATGGAAAAGATTTAGAGCCATGAGCCAGGACAAGAATTCTTTAAGCTGCTTCATGATTGGGCTATAGACCACGTGGCAGACCAGGTCACATCGGTATATAACGATTAACAGCAAGGGAAAGATGACATAGACACAGCTCGAATCAACACAACCAAGACACAATGTCTGAATCAGTTGGCCCATACAGCCCAAAAAGAAAGGGATAAGTCTAGACTGGTTTATCTTCAGCAGCAAGCGCTGATCACGGCAGTTGTGGTGAAAAAACCGCAACTGCCGCGGTTACCGCATAACGGCCGCACTTGAGGTTCACCTGCGGCAAGCCCCATGCAATGTCTATGCGGCTTGCAGCAAGTGCGGTGTAGTTGCAGTTTCGGCACTTGCGGCAGATGCGGCCTCGAAAAAAACGCAGTCAGACGCGGTTTTTTTTGCGGCCACATCTGCCGCAAGTGCCAAAACCGCACCTGCCGCACACTTACCGCAAGCCCCATAGACATTGCATGGGGCTTTCCGCAAGTGAACCGCAAGTGCGGCCGTTATGCGGTAACCGCGGCAGTTGCGTTTTTTTCATCACAACTGCCGTGATCAGCGATTACCGCAGATGTGAAAGGGGCCTTATGCGACCGTTTAGTAAATTAGAAAAGAACACAATTTCCTTAATGTTAAGGTCATTGTGTTGTCCTATGTGAAAATATCTTAACATGAGTGAAATAGCAGTATTTCCAGCTTAATTTCATAAACTGAATATATTCTAAAGTGCAGAATAAAAATGTAAATGAGATTAATGAAAAAGAACATTAATCAAAATTAAAGAATACCTGCAAATTATTGGTCTTAATCTGGCATCTGGTGCTAATTTCCATAATTAACTGACAAACCCTATTTACTGGCAGCCTAAGGGTATGTGCACATCAGTCGGTTCTGCAATTCTGCAGACCGACCGGGAACCGGTGGACACTGGCAGAAACTGAGTTTTCTGTGCTCAGCAGTGTCCCTCGTTTTTTGCTCGTTTTCCGCCCGGTTTTACAGCGTTTTTCTCGGCGGTTTTCTCGGCGGTTTTGAAAACTGAGTTTTTTGTGCACTTGATCAGCTGAAACCGCTGGAAAAACGGTGGAAAGAAGTCACTTGCTCTATTTTTGGAAAACCGGTGGAAAAACTCAGTTTTGACTGAGAAAACTCAGTTTTGACTGAAAACGACCAGAAGAAAACCGTTCTAGTGAAGACAGAGTTTTCTAAAATCCATTGACTAGCATGTTAATCCAACCGGAGGATAGGATTAACATAAATTAACATAAAACTGAGCGGAAAACGCCGACGGAAAACGTCCAAAAGCAGCCCACAAAACGACTGATGTGCACATACCCTAATTTTCCAGGTTGCACTCACTTTGCAAAAATGCCGTTCCAAAGTGACTGAAACCGTCTTGCAGAAGGTTGTCCACATGAAGGCCAAAGGGGTCACCCTCTCAGCCATAGGAACACAAGTTGGTCATTCCAGTCTGTGATTTCTAGAATATTGCAACTTTCATGCAGGACAATGACCCCTGTAACACAGCAAAATGGGTAAAGCAGCTCCTTGAATCAGAAATCATTGAAACATTGAACTCGCCGCCTAGAGTCCTGATGTAAACCCAGTAGAAAACCTCTGGAAAATCCTTGGTGTCTGTTGTAACCTTCACGAAATTTAGTTTTAATCCCTCTCTATGCTACAGTCGTTGCTCTTCTCTAATTATGAGCATCATGTGGCGCCCCTGCGACCAGGAGGCCACATAGGGAACTGCAGCCAAGTAGTAGGAAAAGACAGTTTGCACCACAAACACCCTCACAGACATCCCACACACCACTAGGAGGCAGCACCCAACCCGGAGCCCGGAACTCTAGGCGGGCAAGGGGTGGTGGGTTTAGAGGACAGTGGGTGGGACAGCATGTAGGTCAGGTGACAGACGGTAGAAATAGAGGAAGAAGAGGAGGAAGGGGTCAGTAGGCCGAGGGTGCTGACCAGTAAAGGCAGAGTAGGCCGGAGTGAGCCGAGCAGCCAAGACTCAGAGTAGGCCGGAGTAGGCTGAACAGCACAGACCAGCAGTAGGCTGAGAAGCACAGACCGAGCTGAAAAGACCAGAGTAGGCCAGAGGGTGCCGAGCAGAAAGAAGGAAGCACACGTTCTGGAGGAGTGGGGCTGATGGAGTTGCAGAATCCAAAGCGCCAGAGAAACCATGGAGAGAAAGCACATCAATAGCCAGCACCCCAGGAGTGTGAGGAAAGAGAGGACCAGCAGCACTGGGTCCTAGGAACACGGCAGCCCTGACCATCTCCCGGCGGAGTAGCCTTCCATATTAAAACCAGAATCACACGGGTCAGGAGGGAGCCTGATAGTGCCTTGCGGGAGAGGACTATTGGAGGCTAGGCAGAGTGCAGAGAGTCGGCTCTGACGGGGAACCGAAGATCTACCCGGCATCCCCAGATTCACCGACGGGGAGCTCCAATTCTATGTTGGCGTTCCCGCCTAAAGGACAGACAGCTCAGTGGCAACCACGAGGACCCACAAAATCCGAGCTAACCGCTACACTGTCCGGAGACACACACAGAGACAGAGAACAAAGTCTGGAAAGGACCGTGGAGAGAGTGAGGGGTCGCAGAGTAACAACCTGGCTGCAGGGAGTTTAAAGGAACCCGGAGTGGAAAGTCTGTAACCCGTGTAAGAAGTGAACTGTAACTTGAACTGTTATACTGAGAGAACTACACAGTAAACCCGGTGAACCCTGCTTCCGACTCCCGTGTATGATTATCTGCAGACAGAACTTTATGATACCATTGCTCCCTTGTCTGTGACTAACTTCTTCCAGCAGGACAGCAGAAAGGTCCCACCTGGAGAGCCACAGCCTGTCAGCTCTGCACACTGGCTGGAAGAAGGCTGCAGCAGCAGGAAAGTAAGTGAACTGCACCTATTACAACCCTCCATCATACACTTTAACTATCGCTGCCCCGGGGAACCCAGCTCTACCCCCGGAGAGCTATTCCATCTACAGCTGCCTAACATCATCCTCGGAGGTTCTGCAGCAGCGGTGGTCCCATCATTGACCACAAACCATGGGTGGCGTCACGACAGAGTTTAATCCATTGTACATATCCCCCTTTTACTTGTGTGGGCCCGGGACACAGTCCGGACCAGGACCTCCGTGACATCCCCCAGCAGCGACCCAGTCCGGTACCGGGTACCCCGTCCCAGTGGGCTCCACAATCACGTTTTGTGTAAAATAAAGATTTTAAGTTGATAAACTTTGGTGTTTTTGGAAAACCCTGTTCTAGTGGCATGGTATGCCCATTACACAAAATACTTCAAATGATGATCAATGTAGATTACATTCTGGCTGAAAAAAATCTAATTATCATACATTGTTCTCTAGTTTTGATAGACCATGTACATGTCATCAATGTAAAATAAAAATTGCAGCAGTTGTCTCAGTTGTGTGACATTCAATTGTACATGATTGTCTGTATTGAAACACAGAAAAAGTAGTAAAACCGTTGTAAAAAATACTCTGCTGTATTAAGTAAAGTAAGATGCAAGCAAGTGCTGATATAAAAGTAAAAAAGCCGGGTATTTGGTTGATACGTTTTTTGCAAAAAAGTGACATAGGCTCAGGCGTGAACTAAGCCTCCCTGCCGCCTGAGGTGAAGAGTGGGGGTGGGGGGTGCTATCAGTGGTGAGGGATGGGGATGGTACTGTCAGTGCCGGATGCAGGAGTGAAGAGCGAGGTTGGGGGCTGCTGTCCATGGCGGCGGGGGCAAGGAGCAAGGAGGCGTTGTGTGCATATACCTGGAGTTGTTGTGCAGGCAGGCAGCGGCAAGCAGCGGGCAGGGAGTCTCTATGTGCAGGGAGCCGCCCCCCCTGCAGCATTGCCGCTCCCCTGCCTCCTTGCTGCCTGAGCAACAGGCTCAACTTGGCTAATGGTTGCTGCGGCTTTGCATAAGCTACTCTACCAATGCGTCAAGGTAACCCGTGTCAGAGTAGTCTCTAACTGATGTATTTAAAAACCTGATCAAATGTATAGTACCTATAGGACAGGATTCAGACAGGAACATGTCCGACATGGACACACTGCAGAGTACAGCTTTTTATGTACTAGGCTCACAGGGAGTGGCAGGAGGCTCCCTTTCTTGCAGACACAAGAACCAAATTAGAAACAAAACAGTGAGCTTTTTACTTCATTTAATACATCAGAGTATTTTTTACGTTGGTTTTACTTCTTTTTCTGTGTTTCAGTTTCTAGGTGGTGTGATCACTGTCCTACAGACTTGTTCACTGTGTGTACTTGGCTCGCTATTTTGTTTCTATGAATGTCTGTATGCTTCACATAGTTATGCTGGAAAAGTCCAGGCTTAGGTTAAATTATATTGAAAAAGCAGAAAACGGCACTCACCGGGGTAGCTGAAAGCGAAATCCTTTATTGGGGTTGCCAATACACGGTGCAGGGAGGGGGTACTGAGGTGACGACGGCACCGTTTCGGGCTTTTCTGCTTTTTTGATATGGACCGTGTTTACTGACTGGCACCTCGAGGGTATTTTGTGGCTCCTGTCCGCTTTCGCCTCCTGAGCAGGAGTTCCCCTTTAGGTAGTGCCCTCATTTCCTTCTGTTATTTTTGGTTAAATTATATTGGAAAGTTATATTTTGCTTCACAGTTCTATAGAGATATTATAATGTGTGCTGTACCCAGGGCCGCACACTGTCCATTGAAAAATATAAGCCTTTGACTCAGGTGGCAAGGGGAGCGGCAGAGCTGAAGGGGGCGGCGTTTGCCGCAGCTTCCTGTCCTGGCCGCCGGGAAAGTGATAACGTGTTGTAGTGTCATCCCGCTCCTCTAGCTGTCCGCCGGTGATAGCACCCCCCCGCCCCTCCCACTCCTTAGCTGTCCGCTGTCCTACCCCTCTGCTCCTCAACTGTCCCTGTCTGCCGCCGATCGCGCCTTCCCCCGTGTACCAGTTATGGCCACTTTACACACGGCTACATTTCTAGGGTGGCTACAGGTAACTTACTGGCTGCAGTGAAATCATGGAGACATGGTTCTATCTTGTTGCTGTGTACAAATGGAATAATGTCTCCATGATTTCACTGCAGCCAGTAAGTTACCTGTGGATAAGCTACAAATGTAGCCGCGTGTAAAGTGGCCATTAGTAACATTCAGAAAGAGCAAAATCCTGCTGGAAAAAACTAACTTCAGTTACTTCCGTTCACCGACAACCGCAGTATGTTTCCCACAAATACAATTCATTTTTCCTTATCAAAAGCTATTGACAGATTCTAGGCTTTCAAGGACGCTTCACTTACTGTAAATAAGAATAACATGGGAGCTCAATCTTTTTGCGCCAGCACCTAGAATACAATGGGTGCAAGGCATCCAAATATAGGTTACAATTTTGCACTTTGGCCCAAATACAACTCCTACTCCCTGACAACATATCCTCAGGCGTGAGGAGTAGCCCACTTCTGACAATGCTACCCTCAAAATGTAATGTTCTGAATCCCTTTTAAACATGGGTAATGGGATTCAGAAAGGGGGTAGGTGACAGTGATGAGAAGTAGTTTTGAAGTAGGTTTTCAAAACAAATCTTAAATGTTATGATAAACCTAATGCAGATTTTAAGTCTTATTTTAAAGTTATGGGAGGATAGTACTAATTCACAATAATACAACGGATAGAACACTTGTGGGAGTGATGTTGTGGCGCCCCGCAACGAGTGCGTCACAGGAGGGTATTGCAGCCATAAATGCAGCCGCAATATTCTCAGACCCAGCAGTCATCGGGTTAACTTAGAGATCCATACTCAGCATGCCTCACTTAGATTAGAGGGCCAATCATGGTCCTGGTGGGCGAAGTGCTAGGGTAGTGTGTAGGTAGTACAGACACTTAGATTAGTGAGTCTAGAGAAGAAGAACAGACCTTGAACTTGAAGGAGTAGGAGCGGGGGCTCTGCACCTCGTGCAGCCCCTGGGCCGTCACCGGTCGGGTGTTAGCACCTGAGGCCTCATCAACCGGGATCAGGCATCACCAACCACGGGTTCCAAAAGACCCCCGTGCCCAACTTATAGCCGGTTCACTGGTACCGAAGCTGGCAGCAGTTCACCTCTGCTACGCGAACCAGAAGCGTGGAGGAGCAGCTTCACAGGAGCACCCCACCACCAGCCAACTTCCAGTCGTCTAACCAGCGGTGTACCCACCGAGGGACCCAAGGCTCCCCAGAACATCCATAACGTACAGCTTGGATAGGGATTGAAGCAGCCTCCCCGTACCCAACCTGGTATTCCTGGGCGACAATGGCAAAACTTAGTTAGAATGGAGGAACACCGCGGATCTCTGAGGGACACCTATCACTGCTGAATCCACCCGGTCCACTACCCGATCAACTGTATGCCATGTACTGCCTGCTGGTTACAGTAAAGACCCGTTACAGAGACTTACAGTGTCCGTGCTTCCTTATGATTGCATCCGTCTGCATAAAACGTAACCGCAGCTGCCGCACAACATCTTAAGCAGCTCCAGCCTCCGGGGATCACCGCTCAGCCTGTGGGGAGCGTTCCATCTTGCTGCTATCCATCCCCCGGAGGTTCCGCAGTGTCGGTAAGACTTACCGAAACTACTCATAGGTGGGGTCACGAATAAATGAAACCCCCTTAATCTGTTCCTACAAGACGTCTTCAAATTTTGATCTGCACTCCACCGGGCCCCACTACCGGCAGGCGCGGCCCACCCGTGACAAGGAGGAATGAGCTACAGCCTGTTTAAACCGGAGTCCACGGGCCTACGGTGAGTCAGAGTGTTAAACTAAAACGTCATTATCCCATTTTGCTTAGTTACAGGTGGCCCTCAATGAATTAGAATATAATCAAAAAGTTAATTCTTTTTCAGTAATTTAATACAAAACGTGAAATGCATATATTATATAGAGTCATTACACACAGAGTGATCTATTTCAATGTTTATTTCTGTAAATGTTGATGATTATGGCTTAAAGCCAATGAAAACCCAGAGGCCATTATCTCGAAAAATTAAAATAGGGAGGATGAAGGGTTAAAACCACACAGCCGTATTCCACAAGATATCAAAGGGTGAATATGATATTTATTATTCAACACTTTACAGGACTTCCTGACACATGGCAATATGATATTAATTTGTCCTAAGGAAAAGCCCAGGGAGCCCTGAAAAGCGTTGACTAATAAATCAATATTATATTCACCCCTTGATGTCTTGTGGAATACAGCAGAGCGGTTTTTAACCCTTCATCCTCCCTACTCTATATGCACCACGCTGGGGACTGCAGCAGCCGTGATCTGCTTCTATAGTGGTTGTGACTCTCACAACCACACAAGGTGAAGCCTCTGATACCTATTTAGGTCAGATTTTATCTCTCAGACCCACTTTAATTTGCTGAGATAATGACCTTCGGGTTTTCATTGGCTGTAAGCCATAATCATCAACATTTACATAAATACACTTGAAAGAGATCACTGTTTGTAATGACTCTGTATAATATATGCATTGAATTACTGAAATAAATTAACTTTTTGATGGTATTCTAATTTATTGAGATGCACTTGTAAGTATTCTCTCTGCCCTGTGACCGCCAGCAGCATGCAAATGATATGTATTAGGTAGATGGAGACTGGCATCCGTCTTTGGCCTCTCTGTCTGGCACCTTCTTGCAGCGGGATATGTGGATGCGGGCTTTACTTTTGTAGTCAACAGGACCTAGAGAGACCTGTCAAATCTGGGCTCAAGGTTTTTTTCCTTAAATCTTTTTAATAAGGACTCCGTCTCCTGATAGGGTCTGGTGGACATTTCCTAGGGCTCATGGACCTGAAATAAAGGAGACCCCTTGAAAATGTATATTAATTAAACATTTAGAATTTTGCATGAACACCTGTTGTCGGAAATATACTAGTCTCAAAGAATTTCCAAACAAGATTTCATCAGAATTTGTACCATTTTCTGCCTAACAGTGAAGGGCAAAATTTCATATCATGTGTTTTTCTGCCCCACCCCATGGACATCTTGTTGTCTTATGTTACACATTACCTTTAAGAAAGGATATCACCTCTAATTAAGTATAACTATCCTTAAATGGAAACTCCAGCGAGAGAAAACTTTTTAGTACAGTCCCTACCCTCCTACTGCAGTTCTAGGATCTATAGATCTCTATAATTCAATAAAATCATACCTGCTCCTTTAATCTCCCCCTCCCGCATGGAACCCTAGATTTCTGCATGTCAGCTTCATCTAGGAGAAGAGAATAGGAGGTGTGTCGGGGGCGTGGATGCTGGGAGCTTCAGGATCAGCCTACATTCACGCCCCCTCACATTTCTATATAAGTAGGGGGCATGCTCACACATACAATCCAGCCCCTGATATACTATTATATGTGACAGGGGGTCCAGGCTTTAAATAGCAATCATGTCACCAAGCAGATACAGATACATGCTGTGATCCTCTGCTGTATGATGATGCATAATGTGTACTGTTAGTGTAACGATACAAGCAGAGGTAAATCATTACATTAATCGATTAAGCTCTGCATGGTCTCCCCTCCCCCATAGCAACATGGTATCTTCTTATCTCTCCATCTTTCAATGGATCATCATCATCACTCCTCATTGGAATGTAGGCTGATCCTGCAGTTCCCAGCATCCATGCCCCCGACACACCTCCTGCTTTTTGCTCTTACATGAAGCTCTCAGGCTGAAGATTCTGGGTTCCCTGAGGAAGGGGGGGGGGGCAGAGCAGAGGAGCAGGTATGATTTTATTGAATTATAAGAGATCTATAGATCCTAGAACTGCAGTGTACATCTTTGCTTCATCATGTAGGAGGGCAGGAACTGTACTAAAAAGTTTGCTATCACTGGAGTTCCCCTTTAAAGAAGAAATCAGTAATATATCCAGGAAAGAGGAAGTCACCATCCATTGGATCTCTGGAAAACAGGTCAAGAAGAAGTAACCAGACATCTGGAAAAGTGGCGAATTAATTGTTATGCAACTACAATATTATTATGTACAGATAAAATAGATGAACCATATGCTATGTGCCTTATTCTCTAAAATAATTCTAATTAGAGTGAGTTTGACTGAAAAGAGTGCAAGCAATAGACACTCTATCCAATTCTTTTCTACTGTCTGCCCCTGCCATCACAGAGAAGAGATGATATACACATACTAGGACATGTTTCTACATTCCCACCTTTGTCGTTGTTCCAAGGTCTATCTACAGTCCTTGAAATAGGTACAGCAGCCTAGTTGTTACTTTGCCTTGGAACTCTTACTTTTTTACCTTAGTTGTGTGCATTAATCTGGTTATACATGTGACCTGTTGAGGCGTAGGTGGGGCCATGTGTCATTTATACAATCATTAGAAACAGGGAACTTAGTTGACGTGACTTGTCTTTACTTTCCCTCCTCCAGTTCAGCTCCCATTCTCCTCGCTGTATCTTCTGTTTTGGGCTGGAAGAGTTTTTAGGACGTCTAGACATACTGTGGCTGGGAAATGCAGACTTCCCGCCACTGTACTCTGTACCCTAGGACTTTACGTCCTTCAGTTGCCCCTACCTCCAGGAAGTCACCTTTGGTGTGTGCGTTTTCACTTTAGTTACGCCATCCTAGACAAGGTAACATCTATGTGCCCATTTACTGATTTACCAAAACTGCATTTTTTAATGGGCTTACCAACTGATTTAACAGTGTTTTACCTGATGTCACCCCACTTATTCCAATGACAGCTAGAGAGTTCCCACCTTTCTACTGCTCACCTGTGTAGGAGTCATTCAACTCTGATTTACATCTTAGTAGCACCTGGAGGTAGCTTTAACACCTTAGTGACGGCCCACTGCATATATACGTCCTAAAAACAGGGTCCTTATTCTGTTAGGACGTGAAAACAAGTCATAACAGAATAAGCCCTGTGAGCCCCCTAGTGGCCAAAAATCTCCGGGGTTTCAGCTACCGGGGGTAGCTGAGACCCTGCAGATTATGAATGGGACCGGTTTTTACCGGTACCCGTCATGTGATCGCGGTTATACACCGTTTACCGGTGTATAACCGTGATCACATAAATATACAGTGAACCGCAGGTAAATAAATGATTTCTCTGTCATGCCACAGGATCAAACCTGTGGCATGACAGAGAAATGTCTTTCCCTGTCCTCTGGTACCAGTACACAGCCCCCGGTACCGTATCCGGCCCCCACCCCCTCCCCTCCTCCTAAAATGCAACCGCACCGCTTCAGAAGCAGCGCTGCCAGCCGCCTACAGCCCCCTGCTGTGTATTCCTCACTGATGTGACATGTCACACATGTCACATCAGAGAGGAATAGCCCCCTGCCTCAGGGTCCCCTCAGTCATCCCCCAGGTCCGGTCCTCAGCCGCTTCCCCCCCCAGCTCGGTCCTCAGCCGCCGCCGCTGCACCGCCGCCGCTGCACCCGCCGCCGCTGCCATCATCTCCCTCCCGTCTGAGCTGTCAGATGGGAGGGAGATGATCGATCCCCTGGTCACCCCCTGTCACCCCTCCCCAGTCACCCCCATCACCCCCCGGTCATCCCCACATACTTACCAGCCGGGATCTTCTTTGATCCTGCGCCTCTTCTTCCTGCTCTGTCAGGCGCATGCGCAGACAGAGCAGAAAATGCTCTGTCTGCCAGGGGACTGACAGCTCATGACCTCAGTGAGGTCATGCAGGTCAGGATCTTTGGTTCACACAGGGGTCAATTGTGATTCCAAGATGGGATCACAATTGACCCTTTGTGAACCAAGGGTCCTGACCTGACATCACCCTACTGAGGTCATGACCTGTCATTCTCCTGGAAGAATGCCAGCTTTTATAGCATATGGGGGACGCCCCCATATGCTGTAAACGACTGGAAATCATCGAGGGACCTCCCACTGGACTACGTTGGACCTTCCTGCTGGACTACATCGGACCGTCCTACTGGACTACGTCGGATGCCAAAGAATAATAAAGATGGGGTCTAACTAGTGTCTGTGTTTTTTTCAAATAAAAATATTTTTTTCTGTCTTGTGTCTTCTTTACAATTTACTGGGGATTCTTAATGGCCCGGTCTAATATTGGCCAGACATTAAGAATCTCGGGCTTAGTGCCAGCTGCAAAAAAGCTGGCATTAACCCCTTATTACCCAGGCTGCCACCGCTACACGGCAGCTGGAAGAGCTGGATACAGCACCAGAAAATGGCGCTTCTATGAATGCGCCATTTCCTGGGGCGGCTGCGGACTGCAATTCACAGCGGGGGGGGGGGGGGGGGCCAGAAAGCTTGGGCCTCCCTACGCTGAGGATTCCAGCCCCCAGCTGCCTAGTTGTACCTGGCTGGCCCAAAAATATGGCGAAGCCATGCCATTTTTTTTTTATTATTTCATGAAATAATTTAAAAAAAAAAAAGGGTTTCCCTATATTTTTGGTTTCCAGCAGGCAAAACTAGGCAGAAGGGGTTGGTGGCATCCCGTAGCTGCCTGCTGTACCTGGCTGAACCAAAAGTATGGCGAAGCCCACGTCATTTTTTAAAAAAAATTTAATAAAGAAATACTAAAAAAAATGCAGGAGAGGAGACGACCAGGACACAGTATCTCCGTATCTTGTGCATATGCTCTAAAAGTGAGAAATTGTATGAAAAAAAGAAAATGTTCAATATGATGTTATCAAATTCTGTGAAGTAGCTGTAGGTTCTAAATGCTCACTATACTCCTAGATATAATCCTTGAGGCGTCTAGTTTCCAAAATGGGGTCACTTGTGTGAGAGCGACAATGTTTAGGCACACAGGGGCTCTCCATACGCGACATGGTGTCCGCTAAACTATTGGAGCTAATTTTCCATTCAAATTGTTAGCGGACACCATGTCGCATATGGAGAGACCCTGTGTGCCTAAACATTGGAGCTCCCCACAAGTGACCTAATTTTCGAAACTAGACCCCCCAAGGAATATATCTAGATGCATAATGAGTACTTTCAACCCCCAGATGCTTCACAAATGAATCCATAAAAATTAAAAAAGAAAATTTTTGTGGAAAAGAAAGTACTTTTTCATTTTTACGGATCAGTTTGTTAAGCACCTGGGGGTTCAAAGTGCCCACTATGCATCTAGATAAGTTCCTTGGGGCGTATAGTTTACAAAATGGGGTCACTTGTGGGGGAACTCCAATGTTTAGGCACACGGGGGCTCTCCATACGTGACATGGTGTCCGCCCTAACAATTGGAGCTAATTTTCCATTCAAATTGTTAGCGGACACCAAGTCGCGTATGGAGAGCCCCTCCCTGTGTGCCTAAACATTGGAGCTTCCCACAAGTGACCCCATTTTGGAAACTAGACATCCCAAGGAATTTATTTAGATGCATAGTGAGCTCTTTGAACCCCCAGGTGCTTCACAAATTGATCCGTAAAAATGAAAAAGTACTTTCTTTTCAACAAAAATTTTCTTTTTTCATTTTTATGGTTTCATTTGTGAAGCACCTGGGGGTTCAAAGTGCTCATCTCCCATCTAGATAAGTTCCTTGGGTGGTCTAGTTTCCAAAATGGGGTCACCTGTGAGGGAGTTCCAATGTTTAGGCACACAGGGGCTCTCCATACGCAACATGGTCTCTGCTAACAATTGGAGCTAATTTTCCATTCAAATTGTTAGCGGACACCATGTTGCGTTTGGAGAGCCCCTGTGTGCCTAAACATCGGAGCTCCCCCACAAGTGACCCCATTTTGGAAACTAGACCCCCCAAGGAACTTATCTAGATGCATAGTGAGCACTTTGAACCCCCATGTGCTTCACAAATTGATCCGTACAAATGAAAAAGTACTTTTTTTTTTTTCACAAAAAACTTTCTTTTGTCCTCAATTTTTTCATTTTCACATGGGGAACAGGATAAAATGGATCCTAAAATTTGTTGGGCAATTTCTCCTGAGTACACTGATACCTCATATGTGGTCATAAACCACTGTTTGGGCGCACGGCAGGGCTCAGAGGGGAAGGAGCGACATTTGACTTTTTGAATGGAAAATTAGCTCCAAAAGTCAAATGTCGCTCCTTCCCCTCTGAGCCCTGCCGTGCGCCCAAACAGTGGTTTATGACCACATATGAGGTATCGATATACTCAGGAGAAATTGCCCAACAAACTTTAGGATCCATTTTATCCTGTTGCCCATGTGAAAATGGAAGAATTGAGGCTAAAAGAACATTTTTGTTGGAAAAATTAAAATGTCCATTTTTTGTTTCCACTTTGCTTTAGTTCCTGTGAAGCACCTGAAGGGTTAATCATCTTCTTGAATGTAGTTTTGAGTAGCTTGAGGGGTGCAGTTTTTGGAATGGTGTCACTTTTGGATGTTTTCTGTCATGTAAACCCCTCAAAGAGACTTCAAATGTGATGTCGTCACTAAAAAAATGGTTTGGTAAATTTTGCTGGAAAAATGAATAATTGCTGATGAACTTTGAACCCTTATAACTTCCGAACAAAAAATGTTTTTTTTCCAAAATTGTGCTGATGTAAAGTAGACATGTGGGAAATGTTATTTATTAACTATTTTGTGTCACATACCTCTCTGGTTTAGCAGAATAAAAATTCATAATTTGAAAATTGTGAAATTTTCAAAATTGTTGCCAATTTTTTTATATTTTCACAAATAAACGCAAAAATTATCGACCTAAATTTACCACTAACATGAAGCCCAATATGTCACGAAAAAACAATCTCAGAATAGCTAGGATTCATTGAAGCGTTCCAGAGATATTACCTCATAAAGGGACACTGGTCACAATTGCCAAAAATGGTTCGGTCATTAAGGTGGAAATTGGCTCCGTCACTAAGGGGTTAACAAGCCTTTTAATATGACTTCTGAATTGTGCTAGATCAGAGCCCAAACATTAGTATTATTACACCTCATACACACGCGGCTCTGCTCCATCCACACTGTAAACCCCTCCTGACCCCACACATAACCTTCACCTCATCAAGCACCATGACAACCAGAGGAGCTGATCATGTGACCCCTGACTCCTCCCCTCCATGTGACATCATCACAGGTCCTGTAAGCACAGAGCAGCCATATATGTAGTGTGCGGCTCTGCAGGTGGAGGTTTGTATATTCTCTATTTCTTTATGTTGTACATATTCTATCTATTGTTATATTTCCCCTCATTATCTCCAGTTATTGTATTCTTAGGCCCTTCACATCAGTGTTTTTTTTCGCAGCCACAACTGCCGCAAGTGCCGAAACCCCAACTATACCGCACTTGCCTTACCTGCCGCAAGCCTCATAGACATTGCATGGAGCTTGCCACAGGTGAACCGCAAGTGTGACGGTTAGGCGGCAGATGTGGTAAATCTGCCGCGATCAGCGAAAAACGCTGATGTAAAAGGGACATTACATGGGATCTTTATGATGTTACATCGTCATCTTCTCCACATTCAGATTTCAACAGTATCGGATCCTCTCAATTAAGATCTCCTATATAAGACAATTCTCCTGATTGACCCATCAAGGATGGATAAGGACAAGATGGCGGAGAGGATCTTCCACCTCACCCTAGAGATCCTCTTCCTTGTTACTGGAGAGGTGAGAGATTGTGATGACAATGTCACATGACATCATTCTTATCTATGGACAGAATAACAGATGACAGAACTGGAGAGGTGAGGACTCTGGAAATGTCTGGAGACTGGAGATTTATTAATGTGTCTCTCCATAACCAGGATTACACAGTAGTGAAGAAGAGCTCTAGTGATCTGTGCTGTCAGGACCCTGTGTCTGAGGGAAGAGCCCTGAGCCCAATCACGGGGCCTCCACCTCACCCCCTGATACATGAGGACATCAATGACCAGAAGATCCTAGAACTCACCTACAAGATGATTGAGCTGCTGACTGGAGAGGTGACACTGCTGGGAATGCTGCTGCTGGGACATTATACAGTAACGCTATGAAGGGATCGGGGGATGACAATGGTATCATTGTATGTGTCAGGTTCCTATAAGGTGTCAGGACATCACCGTCTATTTCTCCATGGAGGAGTGGGAGTATTTAGAAGGACACAAAGATCTGTACAAGGACATAGTCATGATGGAGGATCCCCAGCCCCTCACATCACCAGGTAATAGACAGGACTAAATACACACGGCCTATAATGATCTGTATGTAAAGAATGAATTCAGTCCCTGTATGTGTCTCCTCCAGGTCTATCCAGTGAGAGGACAACACCAGAGAGATGTCCCCGTCCTCTTCTCCCACAGGACTGTAAACAAGAAGATCCCGATGTTCCTCAGGATGATCAGGTAGATGGAGAGAAGGTGTGATGAGATCTCCCTATGATGTGTAGACGGCTGTGAAGGTCTTGTGCTCAGTCTTGTTTTATCCACTAGTATTATATGTTTTATATATTGTGGAGATGACAGGATAAAGCTGATCATAGACATTAGATGTCTGGATCTTCTCACAATGTTCTGGTTATGGAGACGCTGGTTACAATTAGGAGGTGACAGGTTGGATTATACAGGAGACCTGCAGATATGTGATATCTACTGCTGTCAGTGTTGATCATCATGTTCATTTATGATCTTTTCTGTTCTCCATCTGTGACTTTTACAATCTTTGTTTCAGGGTGAAGATCTGCCCCATATTAATACTACAGAGACATATGTGAGGGGTGATGAGCGGTGTAAAGAGGAGATTCCTAGAGATAACCGCACAGGTGAGTAGTGATAACAATGATCAAGCAAATGATAAATGAAGCTCAAGAACACCAAGATACGTTCATAGAAGAAGCTATGTCCATACTAGAATCTCTAACTGCCACTATCCCAGCTGTTAAGTGGCCCCAACTCCATACCTGAGATCTACAATGACAGATATTATTAGTGCAGGCAACAAGCTTAGGGTGCTTTCACATCTGCGTTTTTCGTAATTCGCGGCAGATGCGGTGAAAAAACCGCATCTGCCGCGTTTGCCGCATAACGGTTCCACTTGCGGCACGGTTGCGGTTTTTTCCATAGGAAGTATAGGGGGACTTGCGGCAGATGCGGCAAGTGCGGTATTGCACTTGCGGCAGGTGCGGCAGAGAAAAAAACCACGGTCAGCTGCGGTTTTTTTCTCTGCCGCACCTGCCGCAAGTGCAATACCGCACTTGCCGCATCTGCCGCAAGTCCCCCTATACTTCCTATGGAAAAAACCGCAACCGTGCCGCAAGTGGAACCGTTATGCGGCAAACGCGGCAGATGCGGTTTTTTCACCGCATCTGCCGCGAATTACGAAAAACGCAGATGTGAAAGGGCCCTTAGGCCATCTAGATTAGATTCCAGTTATCAACAAAAGACGGGGAGTCGTTGGACTGGTGGCTGGATGAAGAAAATCTGAAAAAAGGGGGTACATTCAAAATCTGATAATAATTACCACAGATTCCAGCCCAGCAGGTTGTGGACCCACCTAGGGGATCACTACCTCCAGGGCAATTGGGGATCCACTTTAAAAGGGGGTTTCACAAATCTAAAGAACCGATGACAGTTACAAAGGCTAAACAAGGCACAGCAGATCGTAGGCAGGCACATAGTAGTTATGTCAGATAATACACCATAGTGTCATATTTAAATCTTCAGGGAGGTACCAGATCAGAGCGCTTGATGGAGACAAGGAATTTATTAGCTGTGGCAGAAGAAAGCTTCTATCCCTCACAGGCTGGAACCTGAAAAGCTCAGAAAATAAGATGGCGGATTTCTTCAGTAGGCACACACTAAGTCAAGTGGAGTGGTCCTTAAGTTGAAAAGTGTTCGATCAGACCTATATGAAATGGGGGGTCCCAGAGATAGATCCAGGCAAAACAGACACGTAAAGCGATTTTTCTCCCTAAATCCAAGGGATCATCCAGATGGAATAGATTACCTTTTGCAGGAATGGAAGTTCAATCGGGCATATACGTTTCCCTTCATTCTTCTTATTCAGGTATTGTTAAAAAAAGATCAGAGAGGAAAAAGCCAGGGTCATTTTAATTGCCCTGTTTTGGCTGAGAGTTAGGTCAGCCTCATATCAATGGACTCTCCCAGAGGTTTCCAATCTCCTGTACTAAGGATCGATTCTTCATCCTCGGTTTCATGGTCTACATCTCACAGCGTGGCACTGAGGAGGAGATTATTGTCAGCTAAGGGATTTTCACGGAACCTAGTATCTACCCTCTTACTTAGCAGAAAGAAAGTAACATCAAACAAGTATAATAGAATAAGGGAGAGATTCTTTGAATTCTCAGGTCGCAGAATGTCCTCTCCATGTCAACGGGTCCCTCTCTTGTAAGTACTAGAATGTCTGCAGAAGGGACTGGAAGAAGGCCTCTCCACAAGTACATTAAAGGTACAGGTATCAGCCTTAGGGGCTGTTTTTGACAAAACGATAGTGGATCACCCCTGCTTCTGCAGATTCATCAGCTGTTTTTTGCCCCCAAGCCACTTAGTGGTCCTAAGGTGACCGCTTGGAATTTGAATCTAGTGTTGAATGCTCTTTTACAAAAATGCCGTTCAAGCCATTGTGCTTGACTACTATTAAAGCCCTTACCTTTAAAACCATAAGTAAGTGAGTTGTAATCCATCTCGATTAACCCACCATTCAATTCCATCCTAGACAATAGAATAATCTTAAACCTTCACCATGCTTTCCTACCAAAAGTGAATTCCCGGTTTCATAGAATTCAGGAGCTGGTGCTCTCTGCACCGAGGAGAGATACTGTGAGTAATCCAACCACATTATATATAAACTACAGGAAAAATACTCATATAATATAATTTATTAATGATATGTTAGTGTAAGGCACACCAATGTGTGGGGGTGGTGATGTTGATCCACTGGACCACCGAAGTAGAGGCTGACCCGTGATAGGAACAGGCAGGAGATGCTGGTTGTGATTAAGCAGAACATTTTAATGAAGGATCTTGCCAGTACTGTAGTGACCAATGCAAATGGATAGGTCAAAGTCTATGAGGGGCTTGTACAGAGCTCAGGGCTGCGAGGCTACTGGTAGACGGTTCAGGAGATGAGATGCCAGAAGTGAAGACGTGGCACCTGGGCTGATGGAATAGGCACTGTAGATGGATTAACCTCTGGACAGGTTCGTGCAGGTGTAGTGGGTTCTGAGGCATGTGGTGGAGGCACCGCTGGATGGACAGGTGACGTACTGGTGAAATGGTCCACAGGTACACATGGCAAGCTCTAGGACAAGATAAGAGAAAGGTCTAAAGCAGGGTTTGGGACCGGAACCTGAGGAAAAGTAACACAACTATGAACAGGTAGTGTTGTTCAGGCACCTTCCTAATGGGGAGGGTGCCATATATAGATGTAACTAATCAGAAGAGGCAATTAGGTGATAGAAGCATCAGGTGTACAGGCCCTTTAATTCTGAGGAGTGGGCACATTCCTGGAAGCTCTGCATGCAGAACGCAGGTCTCAGCAGAAGAAAGAGATGGAGGAAGGTATGGGACCACCAGCAGGATAAGTAAGGGGACCGGGAAGCTGCATAGGGGAATCAGCTGACAGCAGGGAACTGCGTGATGGGCACCAGTCTCCCTGCTCAGTGGAGGCCCCGCAGTAGTGGGTAGGCAAACACTCAATGAGTATTGAACACATAAACACACAAACCCACCCATATAAATCCACCCAAAACCAACACAACGAATAATAGACTCAAAGATAAAGAAATTAATGTTTTAATAACAAACCTATAAGTCTACTCTCTATACATGTGTGAAAGACATCAATGGTTGACTCAAAGTAGATTTACTTATCTGTATATGTAAGTCATGCGTCAGTCATGTATGTAGTTATGTAAGGCTGGTATCAAGGTAGGTAATGGATACACCAATTCGGCATTACTGTATAATAATCCCTCACATTCATAACATGCAATGTGCAATAAAGGGTATTATTCATATATAAAAGACCATTATGTGTAAATAACCCATGCTAGCCTTTCTTGCGCATTGCACGATGATTACTTACTGGTAATTTGATTTTCCGGAATCATGACAACACCGTGCTAATTCCCTCCCTATTTTTTTGGGTGATGGTGACCTTCTGCTAATACATGGTTTAAAAATGGTGAAATTCTTCTTCTGTACACTACTGTTCAAAGGTTTGGGGTCACCCAGACAATTTTCTGTTTTCCATGAAAACATTTATCAAATGAGTTGCAAGATGAATAGAAAATATAGTCCAGACATTGACAAGGTTAGAAATAATGATTTATATTTGAAATAATAATTTTCTCCTTCAAACGTTGCTTTCGGCACAGAATGCTCCTTTCCAGCAATTATAGCATTGCAGACCTTTGGCTTCTAGCTGTTAATTTGCTGAGGTAATCTTGAGAAGTTTCCCCCCATGCTTCCTGAAGCCCCTGGCACAAGTTGGATTGGCTTGATGGGCACTTTTTGCGCACCATACAGTCTAGCTGCTCCCACAACAGCTCAATGGTGTTGAGATCTGGTGACTGCGCTGGCCACTCCATTACAGATAGAATACCAGCTGCCTGCTTCTTAACCTACCGTATATACTCGTGTATAAGCCGACCCGTGTATAAGCCGACCCCCCTACTTTTGCCCCCAAAACCTGGGAAAATCTATTGACTCGTGTATAAGCCGAGGGTGGACCCTAGCACAAGTATACAGCCCCCAGCAGTGTGGTATACACGAGTCCCAGAGGTAGATACAGCAGCCCCAGTGGTAGTATACACGCAGCCCCAGTAGTATATACAGCCCCAGTGGTAGTATATACAGCCCCAGTGGTAGTATACAGGGCCCCAGAGGTATATAGCAGCCCCAGTGGTAGTATACAGTGCCCCAGAGGTATATAGCAGCCCCAGTGGTAGTATACAGGGCCCCAGAGGTATATAGCAGCCCCAGTGGTAGTATACAGTGCCCCAGAGGTATATAGCAGCCCCAGTGGTAGTATACAGGGCCCCAGAGGTATATAGCAGCCCCAGTGGTAGTATACAGTGCCCCAGAGGTATATAGCAGCCCCAGTGGTAGTATACAGGGCCCCAGAGGTATATAGCAGCCCCAGTGGTAGTATACAGTGCCCCAGAGGTATATAGCAGCCCCAGTGGTAGTATACAGGGCCCCAGAGGTATATAGCAGCCCCAGTGGTAGTATACAGGGCCCCAGAGGTATATAGCAGCCCCAGTGGTAGTATACAGTGCCCCAGAGGTATATAGCAGCCCCAGTGGTAGTATACAGGGCCCCAGAGGTATATAGCAGCCCCAGTGGTAGTATACAGTGCCCCAGAGGTATATAGCAGCCCCAGCGGTAGTATACAGGCAGCCCCAGTAATGCAGGCCCCCCCCAGCGTCTCTCCGGTCACCTGTAAAGCAAGCTATACTTATCAGTGTCCCGCTCGCACCCGCCGCTGCCGACATCCGCGATCCTCCATCTTCATGCGACTCCTCTTCCTGTTTCCTGTGCGCGTCGCCGGGAATGACGTCATTGCCGGCGACGCGCACAGAAACAGGAAGAGGAGTCGCATGAAGATGGAGGATCGTGGATGTCGGCAGCGGCGGGTGCGAGCGGGACACTGATAAGTATAGCTTGCTTTACAGGTGACCGGAGAGACCCTGGGGGGGCCCTGCATTACTGGGGATGCGGGGGCTGCTGTATACCGATGTATACATCGGTATGTACCGATGTATACATCGGTATACAGCACTGACTCGCGTATAAGCCGAGGGGGGTACTTTTCAGCCCAATTTTTGGGCTGAAAAACTCGGCTTATACGCGAGTATATACGGTAAATAGTTCATGCATAATTTGGAGGTGTGCTTTGCTTTGGGTCATTGTCCTGTTGTAGGATGAAATTGGCTCCAATCAAGCGCTGTCCACAGGGTATGGCATAGAGTTGCAAAATGGAGTGATAGCCTTCCTTATTCAAAATGCCTTTTACCTTGTACAAATCTCCCACTTTACCAACACCAAATCCACCCCAGACCATCACCACACCATCTTGTGCTCTGCTTAGTTGATAAATTACTGTCAATGTCATGCTGGTTTACAGCTGGCTCTCCGCTGCCTAACTTCGGAGAGCCAACGGTCAAACAGCAGTGATGCCTCGTTGATAGAGCAGACTGACAGAGCTGGTGTGAATACATGAGGTCAAATGGAGCTGAAGAATCGTGGCCATGGAATTGCATGGGAAGAGTGCAGGAGCGGACCTACCGTGGTGCAGCTGGTTCAGGGGGCCCCTCAAGCCTGCAGGGGGGCCCCCAGCCAACCCCCGCAACCTGATGTCAAAAGAGAGGAGGGTAACTGGGGGAAGCTTCCTGTGGCTAATCCTGCCCCTGATCCTGCCCCTCCTCTCCTCTTCAGCCCTGGCTCCCAGGACTGCATTTGGCGGCTCAGCGCAGGTTGGAGAGCCGCATCACCAATAGAACCACCCCCCCCCCCCCCCCCCCCCGCTCCTCTCACCGAAGACAAATAGCACCCCCTACCCTCCTCCCCCGGCTCCTCACCATGGCTGCACCAGGGCCCTCCGGGATCAAGGTCCGCCACTGGAAGAGTGCATAACCCATTTGAGCATATGAACATAACTGTACATCCGGCGCTGAGAGGTGCAAAAATGTCTACATTTGTGTTCTTTTTCAGTCAAGATGGGGCACAGAGCGTACATTTAATGACAAAAAATCTTTTTGAATCAACCAAATGGCTGCAATGAAACAAAGAGTCAAAAATTTAAAGGGGTCTGAATACTTTCAATACCCACAATATAAGAGGTAGATGAGAAATCTGCGTTGATGTATGATTAAACGAAGGACTAACAAAGTATATAAATCATAGGTGGTTTTGTTTGAATGTGTTTCGAAGTGCTTTCCTCAAGTCTTGGTTGGTTTCCTGAGGTAGAAGGAGGGAAAGCACTTCGAAATATGTCAAATAAAATCATCTATGATTTATATACTTTTTTAGTTCAACATAAATCAGCGTGGATTTCTCATCCACCTCTTATATCCAGTTTTCTGCAGGCTGGTGGCATAACATCATCTGTTAGTCTCTACTTTGAGGTCTAATAGTAGTCCTAGTTGATAACTGAATTGTATTTGAATTTAGATGGAAAATGTTAAAAATGTATATCAATATAATGATATAATTTCAAGGCAAAGTTGTTGAAAAATGAAATGTTTTATTCTTTGCAGATTACTATTCCAGGAGATTGGAGGGATGTATGATATATTCAGATTTTACAGCAGATGATGATGGTGTCAAACCAGATATATGTGAAAAACATGCCATTATCCCAGATAAAGCTCCAACACTTCATAGCAAACATCTATCAACTGATCATTGTCAGCAAGGCCAATCTTCTACTTCAGCAAAGAATGATATGCAAAATAAAAGTCATCTAAGGGCTAATGAACATCAAATAGCTAGTGTTGAGGAGGAACCTTTTTTATGTTCAGAATGTGGGAAATGTTTTCCCTCCAAATCAGAAGTTATTAGACATCAGAAAACTCACTCAAGAAAGGATCAGTTTTCATGTTCAAATTGTGGGAAATGTTTTACTCGGAAAACAAATCTTCTTAAACATCAGAGATTTCACACAGGAGAGAAACTTTTTTCATGTTCAGAATGTGGGAAATATTTTGCAGATAAATCCGTTCTTTTTAAACATCTGAGAAGTCACACAGGGGAGAATCCATTTTCTTGTTCAGAATGTGGTAAATGTTTTAAAACTAATTGGTATCTTGTTATACATCAGAGAAGTCACACAGGAGAGAAGCCGTTTTCATGTTCAAATTGTGGGAAATGTTTTAATCAGAAAAAACATCTTGTTAGACATCAGATAATTCACACAGGGGAGAAGCCATTTTCATGTTCAGAATGTGGGAAATGTTTTAAGTGGGAAACGAGCCTTGTTGCACATCAGAAAATTCACACAGGGGAGAAGCCATTTTCTTGTTCAGAATGCGGGAAATGTTTTAGAGTCAAATCAAACCTTGTTCAACATCTAAAAGTGCACACAGGAAAGTAGCAATTTTATTTGTAAATAATTTTATAAATAACATGTACAAACGAAAATACAAGTTATAGTTAAGAAAAGTCACAAATCGAAGCAAAGGGAAAGCATTTTAGAACAATAAATGAACATTAGAAAATGTATACAATTACCAATGACAAGTTGTAGAAAAGCATTTAATATAAAAATAATACACTAGTAGTTCAAATGCAAGTGTAAGATATATAACATCTGTATATACTGTATAACTTCAGTTTAACAGGGTTGTACAGTGCTGCTCTCTTCTATTCAGTTTGATATCAGTCATATAAAGATGTGACTTAACATGATCAGGAGAGTTGTGAGGCAATCAGTCTGATTGACTCATCTAAGGCTAAGTTCACATGTAGACTTTGCTGCATTTTGGAATGCAATGCGTTTTTCAGCTGCGTTAACGCTGTCAAACGCTAGCATTAATGCAGCTGAGCGCATCCCATAGACTTATATGGGTTAAGCAGTAAAAATGCATGGCAAACGGAACGCCAAATGCAGTCGCAGTAGAAACGCATACGTTTGCAAGCAATGTTTCCTATGCGCTGGGTGAAAACGCTAGCATTTGATAGCGTTAACACAGCTGAAAAACGCATTACGTTCCAAACGCAGCAATGCCTAGATGTGAAAGGGCCCTAATATACATACAGTCCTATTAATTAGAGGAGACCCATAAAGAAATTAATAGCAATTGTGACATTTGGATAGTTGCAGGAGGGAGTGATCTCCCTCTCTGACTTCCATTGGGCCCCCCCATGATATAATCATGGGGAACCGATGGTTGCCATGGCACCCGGAGGTCAAGCAATGGCCACCTATGGTGGCCTATTCTATCAGTGTAATTTGGCTTTTCTCCGTCGCATCATTGGGGGACACAGGACCATGGGTGTATGCTTTTCTGCCACTAGGAGGCGACACTAAGTAGAGATTAAAATTGAGCCCTCCTTCCTGCAGTATACAACCTAGCGTGGGCGTAGATATTCAATTTTTAGCTTAGTGTCGCAGGAGGCACATGCGGTCTGTAGCTCAGACCACACATACCCCCTTCACCTTTACTTATTTTTCACCTGACTCCCAGTGGCAGAAAAGCGGAAACCAGAGGGCAGCTCACGGGGGATGCTCATAGAAGGACCCCGCTGAGCCACCAGTAGCCACATGTGGACACCTCCCTGCAGGACAGGGGAATGCACAGGCCACCGGCACCCAGAGGGGACCGTGCCATCACCCCGCAGGACAGGGGGATACCCAGGCCACCTGCACCCACTAGAGTGAACACCGTAAAGAAATTAAACAAATCAACATCGCTGCAAGAAATTATGCCTTCTCATCATGCCTCTGAAATAAAAGTGAAATAAAATGTGATCAAAAAGACGAATGTAAATAAAAATTATACAACTTGAGACATCAACTGGTCTCAGAATACACATTCAGAGTGGGAATGAATGTGCTGCGTGAATTTATGTATTTTTACATTCATTGAGGAATCTCCAAATCTTGACGAAACAACTAATCAAAGGACACAAAACTATCTGATTCTTATCTCTGGACACTGATGTTTACTGCTGCAGATTTCCCTCCCAACTCCCTGTGTTACGCTTCACCTCACTTGGTTTATTTACTGCATCATCCACCACTGTATATATATATATGTGTGTGTGTTCAGAAGTGTGTCATTATTAAACCTGATGAAGAGGCCATAGAGTCTCGAAAGCTTGGTTTGCTTCTTCTTACCAACTTTTCAGTTAGACATTACAAGGTGTCAACCACTGACGACTCTCAGATTCTAATATATATATTTTTCTATCTACTGGCTAACACGGTGCAAACATTTTTTATTTTAAAAAAATAAGACGTCAGTCGTCTCCGTCAGTGACATAATAAAGTTTAGCTCTCAGAATACAGGGATGAAAAAAATAATTTTTTTATCTATAAAATTATTTTTATTGTGTAAAAATGGCAAAAATAAAAAAAAAATGTAAATGTGGAATCACTGTGTTCATACTGACCCAAATCATAAAAATGTTTATTCATTGTAAACAGTGAACAGCATAAAAAAAAAACGTCCGAAAATACTTTCTCAATTGCTGGATTTTGCTCCTTCTGCTCCCCAAAAATTGGAATATAAAGCGATCAAAAATGATGTGCCTGAAAATGGTACCAATCAACCAGTCAACTCATCCCGTAAACAGTAAGCCCTCACACGACTCTGTCGGCAGAAATATAGAGAAATTATAGCTCTCAAAATATGGTGATGTAAAAACGTTGTTTGTAAAAATAGCTGATTGTTTCTGATAAACACCCAGAGTCAAAATCATCACTACATCTGTAGATAGATGAATTCCCAAAGGAGTGCAATTTTCACATTTGGGTCAATTGAGAGGATTTCTGCTCTTCTGGCACTTAGGTTGCTCTGCATACGTAGCCTGCCATCTATTCTAGGATATCCTGTGCTCCAAAAGTCAAATGGCGCACCTTCCATCCTGAGTCCCGCCATGTGGCTAAACAGTACTGTACAGTCACATATGAAATTTTATTGAAGATGATGTTTTATTGAAGACTTGAAGCTGGATCGTTTCTTTGAATCTGGATATTGCTTGACCTGCAAATTTCCTTGCATCTCATTACGTGAAGAGGTGAGTTAGACTTTACTTTTTCTGTGTACAGTCACATGAGGTATTGTTCAATCACAAGAAATTGTGTAATCATTTTGCGGCCATTTTTATCTATTTGTCCTTGTGAAAATGTAAAATCTGGGGCTAAAACAACATTTTAGTGGTTAAAGGGATCCTGTCACCCCCAAAACACCTATTAAGCTATCCAAACATGTCCCTGGAGCATATTATCAATAACCCCACATTCATCTTCCCTTTGTGATATGACGATTTGAAATGTGTCCATGATGTTAGCATTAGACTGCACTGGATAAAAATGATAGTGGTTGGAATATTTTTTCCTTTAATGAGGAAAAGATCTAAAGTATTTGTAGGTGCTGATTCACATTGTAAATCCTCCTGCACAGTAACTACACATTGCCTTTGAAACACAATAGAAGTATTGGATATTGGAGTGGGAATTAGAGGATAGGAGTTAGCGTCAGTGGCATTCACAGTAGTGGTAAGTTGATCATTTAAATTATTGTCATCATCTTGAAGAAAATGCATTTTTATTTTTATTGTTGAGTTTATTAATATCCTGTATAGTCTTAAAAAGGTCAACATGTGCAGTAGGTACAAAGCGATGTCCTTTTTTTTTTAAAACTTAAGGTACCGTCACACGGTTCCACATCGCCGGCATCATCGCTGGCAACTCCCGGGAGCGCGCCCGTTTTGGCCGCTCTCCAACATCGCTGATGAGCTGTCAGACGAGGAGACATCGCCGGCAACTCATCAGCGATGTTGCTAGCAACTACCGCTGCCAGGGTCAAGTTCAACCCTGCCAGCGATCCTTAACATGGGGCAAGTTGCTGGCAACATCGCTGTTGCCGCATCAGACCGGGCGATGCAGGCAGATCGCTTGAGAAACATCGCCAGGTTTCAGGACATTGTCCTGAAACCAGGCGATATTGCTCAAGCAACTATCGTCGTTGATATCACCCTGTTACACAGGGCAACTCTCCAGCGATGATGAAACTTCCTTTATTTAAAAGACATAATATTTCCTTTCACTTTAGTCAGACTATCAGAAAATGTATTGTGGAGCAATATGAAATAAGACACAAAGGTAAATGTGTACAGGTTTTCCCGTAAAAGTTCGATCGAGGTTTCAAGCTCTTTAATTTTTCATGTCCTTGTATTTTATTGTTACTTGAATTTAGTTAAATAGCTAGGCCTTGCGTATAAATTGTACGAGTGCAATGCGAGAAAATCTCGCATTGCACTCAGATCAATGTTAGTCAATGAGGCAGGAGTATATCAGCAGTTTTTTTTCTCATCCGTACTCGGGGTGAGGAAATTGTTACAGTATACTGAGAGTGGATGCATACACCGGAGTCAATGGGTTCCAAGGAAAAAAGCGGACAGCCTACAGACCATCTGTAGGATGTCCATTTTTTTACAACTATATTACTAGCCTGTGACAAAGAGCACTGTAAATGATCCTGTACATAATTGTAGAATAATAATGCTGAGAATAAAATGCATTGCATACAGATGGCATAAAGATGCTAGACGAGAAAAATAATTGCGCACTCGCATAGCACTCGAATGACAAGGAACACCAAATGGATTATACTCGTACGACTCTCCTGAATGAAAATCAAATGCATTTTTAAATGCTCGTGTGACCCCTGCTTTGGACAGAATCTCATTCCACTGAGGGGAAAAATCATCACCAAACTTATAAATCCTTAAAGGTGTTGTCCAGTCTAAAACTGATATTTCTTCAGTGGCTGAAGACTTATCAATCCTCCCAGTACACAGACTGTGCGCTGTGAAGATTTGACGTTTCTAAGCCAGGAACAGACTGCAATTATGCTGTATACATGTGCCAGCAATGACACATCTAGTGGGCGTAGCCTCGCTCAATACAAGTGTATTGAGCAAGGCCACGCCCACTATTTGGGGGCTCTGGCCAGGAACATGCATACCGCATAACTGCAGTCCGTTTCTGGCTTAGAAACCGCAAATCTTCGGAGCGCACAAGGCATGTCTGATTAGTGTTAGCAACTGTCTAGTGGGCACGGCCTTGCTCCATGCACTTGTATAGAGCAAGTCCGCGCCCACTAGTCAGGAGCTCTGGCCAGGAACATGTATATTGCATAACTGCAGCCCGTTCCCGGCTTAGAAACCACAAATTGTAGGAGCGCACAATACTTGTTTAGAAGAAATATGATCCCTAGAGGATTAAAGAGGTTGTCCAGTCTAAAATGAATAATTCTGCAGTTACTCGATATGACTGCAGACTTATCAATCCTGCCAGCACACGTATTGTTGTCGGAAATATGTATACTGCATAATTGAGATCAGTTCCGAGCTTAGAAACTGGCCAGTCCTTACATCACACACTGCGGGCACTGTGAGGATCAATAATTCTGCAGTCACATCAAGTACCTGCAGAATTATCAGTTTTAGTCTTACATAGTAACATAGTAACATAGTTTTTAAGGTTGAAGGCAGACTTTAAGTCCATCTAGTTCAACCCATAGCCTAACATGTTGATCCAGAGGACGGCAAAAAGCCCCATGTGGCAACACTAAGCTCCACATTGGGGGAAAAATTCCTTCCTGACTCCACATACGGCAATCAGACTAATTCCCTGGATCAACGCCCTATCAAAGAATCTAGTATGTATAACTGGTAATATTATAGTTTTCAAGAAAGGCATCCAGGCCCTTCTTAAATGTTAGTAGTGACTCACTCATTACAACATCATGTGGCAGAGTTCCATAGTCTCACTGCTCTTACAGTAAAGAATCCACGTCTGTGATTATGATTAAACCTTCTTTCCTCCAGACGTAGAGGATGCCCCCTTGTCCCAGTCTCAGGCCTAAGAGTAAAGAGATCATTAGAAAGGTCTCTGTACTGTCCCCTCATATATTTATACATTATTATAAGATCACCCCTAAGCCTTCCTTTTTTCCAAGCTAAATAACCCCAAGTTTAATAACCTGTCTTGGTATTGCAGACCCCTCAGTCCTCTAATGACCTGTCTTGGTATTGCATACCCCTTAGTCCTCTAATAACCTGTCTTGGTATTGCAGACCCCTCAGTCCTCTAATGACCTTGGTCGCTCTTCTCTGGACCCGCTCTAGTTCAGCTATGTCTTATACACCGGGAGACCAGAATTGTACACAGTATTCTAAGTGTGGTCGCACTAGTGACTTGTATAGAGGTAAAATGATGTTCTCCTCATGACCATCTATGCCTCTTTTAATGCATCCCATTATTTTATTAGCCTCGGCAGCAGCTGCCTGACACTGGCCACTAAATGTGAGTTTGTCATCTACCCATACACCCAGGTCTTTTTCAGTGACAGTTTTGCCCAGTGTTTTACAATTAAGCACATAATTATACCTTTTGTTTCCTCTGCCCAAGTGCATGACCTTACATTTATCCCCATTAAAGCTCATTTGCCATTTATCAGCCCAAGCTTCTAGTTTAGATAAATCCTCCTGTAATATAAAATTGTCCTCCTCTGTATTGATTACCCTGCAGAGTTTAGTGTCATCTGCAAATATTGAGATTCTACTCTGTATGCCCCCTACAAGGTCATTAATAAAGATCAAGAGATCAATAATGTCATTTCTAGGTATGACAAATTTCTCTAGGAACTAAATGGCAAATTGTGCCAGAACAATCTCTAGTCAACTTTGCAGTACTCAGGCGGTTTGGGTTACTCTACAATGTGTCCTTTACCCAGATAATTTATTGTAGAGATGGGTATGTGACATCTGTGCTTCTGCAGGAGTATGGAGACAAAGGCAGCTTCAAAATTGGACACAGTGACAAGAGCCTTGCCTCCAGGTGTGGAGGATGTGGTGGGGGCAGCTGAGGCTGTGATATTATCAGCCTGGCTGGTCTTGTCCCACCCTCTCACACTCAGTCCCACATGCTGTGGTCATTATCCTCCTGCAGAATGGGGTGTCATATCATGTCTCTTACCTTCCAGACATCTTTCATGGAAAGCCCCCAAATCAAAAAGACCGGGGGCTACATGGGTTCGTGGCACTAAAAGTCAAGGGGATGTTAATTGAACTAAAAATGTTATTTTATACATTTCTTATATTTGGACATATTCAATAATGGGTTGCAGTGTGTGGTGGAGAAGTGGCTGTTGGGTTTGGAGGTGACCATTCCGTGCTCGGTATGTCCGGGTGGGGAAAGTGCATCGTTTTACATTGGAGTTATTTTATGTAACTCTAATAAAGCCTCTTGGCCATTTCACGCCACATGATTTTTGGAGTTTTAATTATTACCTGCTTAGAGGTTAAGTTTTAAGGGTTTAAAATAGGGCCTACGATCCCATATATAACCTTGTTGTTATGATAGCCACACTTGATCACAGAGACATGTTCTACATTAAATCCATCTATGCTTTTATCTATATTTTAGGACAAAAACCCATATGCCTATTTGAGTTTGATTTCTGAGAGTACAGCCAAGAACTGACTTCAATGATTAGCCAATTCCAAAGAATGATCTAGTATTACCTACACTGACAATTAATTAGGTGTACTGCTATACTGAGCCATGGTATTAGCCATGTCTCAACAGGAGGGATGGTACAGGTAATAAATAAGGTAGACCTATGGCTTCAATAACTACTAAAAATTTTTGTTTTAGATGTTTAGTCTGTGCGAAAGACGATTTTCAAGGTAATATTAGACAAATACAGGTCAATTCCCCCCACCCACCGTATCCTTTCAACACATTTACATGAATTTTATTGAATTTAGAATATGTGAAGGGTAGAAATACTGTCAGTAAATTTGTTCAAGTTGTGGTGATGCAACCCCGATGTGTCCCCTGACCGGTGTACAGCACATGGGGGATTGTATCTTTTGCTCTGTGGCAGCACTCACAGGGTTAACAGTAGTGAGATCTGAGCGGAGTGCTGATTGAAAGCACTCAACCCACCTGTGATGGGATAGGAGATGATATGAGCTGCCCTGGGCTGAGGAGTGGATCAGAACAGGAGGAACTGCTGTGTGAAGCTAACACAGCCTGGGAGCTCTCTCAGAGAGGACGTTCATGAGACCAGTGAGCGGACGGTGCAGAGAGAGAGTGGTTGTGTGCTGATAACACAGCCTAGCAGTGAGGACCTGGCCCTCACCATTGGAGCCGGCCAGGACAGAGCCTGTCCTAGGTACAGAGGTACTGTGTGTGTTGGATGAACAGAGTTGTACCAGCTGTGCCCCAGAGCCTGGAGGTCTGTAATATACCTGAACTGTACCATTAAACTGTGTGTTGTGTGAACAGTTGCCTGAGTCACTGCCTTCCGTCGTGCCGATCCTAACCGCTACCTTACAAAGTATATCTAATATAATAGGAAATCTTAAACCATAAAGATATTTCTACTCCTAATTCTATTCCAGGAGAGCGATAGTCTGTACCTGATCAGTGAAACCTGCTGATTGGATACTAGTGAAGGTAATAAAGTAAAAAACATGGGTACATGCCAAAGAGGGAAGGACCATACAGGTATTATTAGCCACATCTACAGCAGTAAGGATAACAGAAAGAACCTCATGGATACTGACCCCCTGACTGACCCAGTGACCACAGCTTTTGTGTAGAGTACGCCCGGGTGCTCTTACCTGTAGAATGCAAGACTTAAAGGCAGTCCTGCCCACCGGATCTTCGCGAGGTGGCCATTTTATGACAATGAGATTACACCACAGTTAGCTCCACAACCAGTTTTTATATACATAGTTACGATTATGCAAGGGCAATACCACACACACCTTTACTCTGATATCTTCTGATTCCCTCATGCAAAGGGGGGATGGAGACATTTATGACAGAATTTAAATGTTTTTTTAGTTCAGCATAAAACAGTTATAGATTATGAATATATAGCGCCAATATATTCTGCAGCGCTGTATTATTTGTTGCCTAGCTATCA
>JARQOC010000006.1:465246328-465321462 GCA_033576535.1 Allobates femoralis
GAATGGATGGCACAACCCATGGTCTGGGTGGTGCCACCATGGGTTGTGTGGGTGCAGCACAGGTGGCCCCTGTGCTCATCCGGCGGGCATCAGCTACCCTGCGCCTCGTGCAGGCCGGCTTCCGGGGTCTCTACTGCTCATGCGTTCCGGCCTAATGACGCGCCCGATACCCAGAAGTGCTGAATACAGCTTCTGGGGGACTGGGGAGGTGCATCGCCCAGTGGGAACAATGGGGCGTGACTTCTAGGATGAAGTAGCCGGCGTCTCAGCACAGAAGCATGCTCCATCATGTCTTCACCCAGAGATGCGGAGGAGCACCCCAAGGATGCCAAGCAGTGCAAGAGTGGTAACATTAGCAGCAGCGGCTGCAGCAAAAAGGCCACCAAAAGCAGCGAGGGTCACCTTGGCAGTCATGAGATCATTGATGGGAGGAACAAGCAGAGGTCCTCAAAGTCCAGCACTGTACCTCCACCTCCAGAACTGGTATCCTACTGACACCTTCAAATGATGAGTTGTATCTGTGTGATCACCTGTTGAGTTGATGTCCCCCTTCTTTTCTACTTTATGTGCCCTGGGGTACAAAGAAGCTGACCAAAAGCAAGCATAAGGAGTGTGCTTTGTGTGTGCAGCCCCTACCTGATGACTATGTAAAATGACTATGTCAGTCTTGAATATCCCAGACCTTGGACGAGGAAGCTCCCGTCCATAATGCTGATTTAAAATCATTTATAAGGGAAGAGATCAGGAATTCTCTTAGAAATATTCAAACACCTAGCAAACCTACAACTGGCCATAATGTCTGTTATTCTAGTTGTGAATCGGGGGCTGAGTCGCAGGAAGAAGGATTAGTGGAGAATTCCCATTCACCATCATCATCAGATGAGGAAGGTGGTTCCTGTTTTCCTATGCAAGATATAGACTCTGATTAAATCTGTCCGTACCACCATGGGTATAACTGACCGTAAATAACCAAAGTCAGCTCAGGACCTGATATTTTACGGGTTTGTCCCAAAAGAAACGTAGTTCTTTCCCAGTCATTGATGCTGTCAATGACCTAGAAAAGAAAGAATGGGAAAAACAGGATTCTAGAGGTTTCCTGCCTTTAACCTCCAAATGCAAATATCCCTTTGATGACACCCAGCTGTCCGAATGTAATAAGATCCCAAAAGTAGATGCGGCTCTTGGCTTCTCTTCACAACTGGATGTACTACTGTTAGAAGATGGAGGCCTTCTTAAAGATAGGAAGGCAGAGACATTCCTTAAGAGGGCCTGGGAGTCTTCCTCAGGTACCTTCAAACCAGCTATAGCTAGCACTTGCATTGCACGATCTATGCTAGTATGAGTTGACCAGCTGGAAGATCAGATTAAGTAAGGAACATCTAGGGATAAACTGTTGGCCTCTATTCCCCAGCTCCGCAGTGGTTCAGCTTATTTGGCAGATGCATCAGCCAATTCGCTTAGATTGGCAGCTAGATCTGCGGGACTATCCAATGCTTCTCGTCGGGCAATATGGCTAAAAGAATGGAAGGGAGACGCGCACGCTAAGACCAAACTGTGCGCCGTACCATGCCAAGGTGACTATCTGTTTGGCCCTGTGCCGGATGACATCTTGACAAAAGCAGGTGATGCCAAAAAGGTTTCCCTAAACCCTCTGCTCCTAATTATAGCAAGGCCTTTATGAAGCGGCCATTCACACAGCAGAAGTCAGACTCCAGATGGGAGCCCTCTGAGAAGAAGCAGAAATGTGCCTACTTCAAGGGTTACCGTTAATATAGACCCCCCGGTCAGTGACCGATTAAAATATTTTTCTGATAAATGTGACTCACCGTAGCCGGGGGTACACGTAGCGGGCGTTGCTTCTCCTCTGTCACGGAACCGCGCCTGCGGTAGTGTAGGCCCGGTGGTCCAGATCAATAGGGGAATGGCGGAACAGTAGGGGTGATTTGTCTTCGTGACGCCACCTGCGGGTGTTCTGGTAACTTTACCAGCGCTGTTCGGGTCTCCGGGGGATGGTATACAGCGAGATGGAACGCTCCCCACAGGATGAGCGGGAATCCCCGGAGCCGGGAGCTGCGCAAGATGTTGTGAGGCAGCTGCGGGATGCTGCGCGCTGAATCCTGGAGTAATGCACAACCACACCAAGTCTCTTTTAGGTACCTTTACTGGTTGGTAGTCAGGTACACTCGGACCGGGATAGTGAAGTTGGCACTTATGGAGTTTCACAGCAAGCAGTGTTAGGCTTCCTTTCTCTACTTCTGGTGCTAAGGTCGGGTGGATGTGGAATCCTTCGGACCGGGCAGTTTGTTCAATGGAACAGATGTCACCTGGTAGTCAGCACTGAGGGCACTGTAAAAGGGCGATGATAATTCTACCTTCTTCCCTGGGCTCTCGCTGGTAGGTGCGACAGGTGAACAGGGGGCTAGACTCCCTGTGTAGGATGCTGGTTCTCTGCGGTGGCCTTGTAGCTCCCACAGCTTCGGTTCCAGTAACCGGTGTTTAAGGAAAGAGTCAGAATAACTCTGTGCTCCTGAGAGGTGATCTCCTTCTTCCTCTTGTCCCAATTGCAGGGACTCCCACTTGCTAACAGGCTGGATGGGCCTAGTGTGTTCCTCATAGGGTGGAGGTTTCACACAGGCAGGCAGCTCTTGTAGCGTCTACCACACTCTGAAGTTTCTCCCTCCAAGACTCTATTTATAGGGGGAACTGGCTCAAAGTCACCAGTGTAGCTCCCCCTAGAGGCTCGGGGTGAAACCAGGTGTTCTAAGTGTTGTTTGTGTTTGTGGGTTTTGCTGTGCTGTTACTTACTCCATTTGTACCTAAGGAATTCTGTGGTGCCCAACAGGTGCCAGGGTGCCACAAATGGACCCATATTTTATCTAGTCAATGGATTCTTGACCTAATTTCATATGGGTTAAAGCTAGACTTTCAGAGAATCCAAAGGGATTCCTTTCTTCAAACTACTTTATCTAACCCCATCCAACAACAGACTTTGGAAACTGAGGTTAGAGATTTATTACAGAAACAAGTTTTGGTAGAGGTTCCTGTGAAGGGAAGGGGGTTTTATTCCCCTTTATTCCTGGTTCCGAAACCAGATGATTCCTTTTGAACTATTATTAATTTACACAAATTGAACTCGTTCCTCAGGTTCCAAATCTTTAAGATGGAATCCATAAAATCTGTTTCCCAGGTGCTTCATGGCTGTTCTAGATTTAAAAGATGCATATCATCTGACAGTCCATCAAGATCATCATCAGTTCCTAAGAGTTTCAGTATGTCTGGAAGGCCGTGTCAGACGTTCTCAGTTCACCGCAATACCATTTGGCCTCTCCATGGCTCCACGCATCTTCACAAAGGTGATGACAGAAGTTATGGCCCATGTGCGGGAACGTGATACTCTTGTTGTCCCATATCTGGATGACTTTCTCATAGTAGGAAAATCCGCTGATCAATGCACATCCCGACTGAATCGTATCATATTGTCCCTACAGGATCTAGGTTGGATCATAAACTGGAAAAAATCAAGACTGATTCCTTCCACCTTACAAAGTTTTCTGGATCTTCACCTAAACTCTATGACTCAACAGTGTTTACTACCAGAAGAGAAGGTTCAGACTGTTATCAGCAAAGTCCAAAGGGTAGTGGACAATCCAGAATTGTCTCTAAGAGCCGCTATGTCCCTGTTAGGAACTCTAACCTCCTGCATCCCAGCAGTCCAGTGGGCACAATTTCACTGACAAAGTCTGCAATACGACATTCTCAGGGCTGACGAGGTCCTACAGGGTCACTTAGACAGCTGGATGCGTTTGCTAGAATCTACAGTAGACTGTCTGTATTGGTGGCTACATCCAGTTCACTTGGCCAGGGGAGTTCCATGGGTTCTAACACCAGACTTTATAGTCACCACAGATGCCAGTCCTTTAGGGTGGGGGGCTCATGTAGGAGTTCACATAGCCCAAAGTCGGTGGACGACAGGAGATGTGATAGGCTCTTCCAATCTAAAAGAATTGAAGGCAGTTAGATATGCCCTTCTCAGGTTTCTACACCTCCTTCAGAACTCACATGTGAGAATACAGACAGGCAACACCACAGTGGTTGCCTATCTAAACCACCAGGGGGGTACTCGGTCTCCTTCTCTGATGTCCACATCAGAGGACATTTTCCTACTAGCAGAGAGGCATTTCCTCTCTCTCAGCCCTGCACATCAAAGGGATAGGCAATGTCAGGGCCCACTATCTCAATTGGCATTCTCTTCACCAAGAGGAGTGGGTCCTGAACAGGCAAGTTTTCAGACAAATAGTACGACTATGGGGAGACAGGTCAAATGGTTTGCTTCCCTACATCCCTCAGATCACACAGAGGAGGTGGATGCTCTACATGTACCATGGACTTACAATCTTGCCTATGTCATTCCTCCGATGTGCCTGATCCCTCTTGTTTTCAGGAAGATCAGGGAGGAAGGAACGAGAGTGTTACAAGCAGGGTCCTACAGCCTGTGTGGCTTAGCATCAGTCTACCGCTCCTCAGGCAGGAAGTTAAATGTCTTACACACAGTTCTGAATTTCAAACCCGGTTTAGGCTACTTTCACATAACGATTTTGTCAAATCCGATGCTGTCCGATATAAATCGGACAGCATCGGATCCAAACTGATCCTTGCAATCGGATGCCAAATAGGCATCCGATCCGACATTCTGCAGGATCAGTTTGCCGGCTCCTCCTGTCACCTATCACAGCTGTCCTCCCCTGTGTGTCCCCCTCCACTCCCCTGGTGCTCCCCCTCATCACCCCTGTGTGTCCCCCTCATCACCCCTGTGTGTCACCCTCATCTCCCCTGATGCTCCCCCCTCTTCTCCCTTCTGTTTCCCCCTCTTTTTCCCCCTCTTCACCCCTGTGTGTCCCCCCTCTTCTCCCCTGTGTGTCCCCCTCATCTTCCCCAGTACTCCGCCTCCTTTCCCCTCTCCTCCAGAATAAAAAATAAAAAAATTTTTATTCTCATCTGTCCACGAGTCCAGCGGCGCTCCCAGCTGTCTTCTTCTGATCCTAGGACCTCTCGTGATGTCACAGTCACATGACTGGTTACCACTGTAACCGGTCATGTGACTCTGATATCACGGCAGGTCCTACAAGCAGGAGATGCTGGAGACGCCGAGGGACTCGTGGACAGGTGAGCATAGATGGTTCGGACCAAATCGGATGTGCACTAAATGGCATCCGATTTGGTCCGATCCGATTTTGTCCAATTTTATTTTTCGGTGCAAAAATCGTAGCATGCTCCGATTTTTGCACCGATAAAAAAATCGGACAAAATCGGATCTGACCAAATCGGATGGCATTTAGTGCACATCCGATTCGGTCCGATGCCCATAAGGCTGCATGGGGGCCAGAATCGTTCCGATGCTGTCCGATTTTTATCAGACAGCATCGGAACTGAAAAATCCATAATGTGAAACCAGCCTTACTTAGCTTTTCTTTGCAGGCACCAGAGGGTACAGTTGTTGTCTCAGTTGCAGTCCAGATAGTCCTCAGCAACTGGGATAGCTCATCCAGGACACCCCTTTTATGTTCTTCCTCAGGTTACTTCCATCCTCAGTGCTGCCTACTAGCCTAACTCCTGCTCGCATCTCCGTGCACAGTGCCCTAATCCAGCATCCTCGGGTCCTGTCGGGTGACCAGTATCAAGTCCCCTGACCCTAGTATGGCTGCCTTTTCAGCGGATGTGCCGAGAGTGGGCCACAACTCCTCTGGACCTCGTGGCCTCCAGTTCTGTGGTTGGAGTATGGATTCTTATCACCACCTTCAGAGCCGGTCCCCTGGTCTGCAACCTGCCCCTCTGCTTCACTTCAGATTCAGGAGCACGGGTGGATCACTCACTTCCCGTGCCCCTAGGGCTCCCTCTTTCTCTCTTCAGTCTGCTGTTCTTGGACCCGGACGAGCCTTATCTCCGCTCAAGTCCTCTGGGTCCTTCTCCTTCGTGCTCTCTCTCATACTGGCCTCCCACTTCCTGTTGCCTTTCCTTTTTGTCTACTCTTCTACTTCCTGACTGCATCTGTACTAACTTCCAACCCTCCACCTCTCACCCCGCCATCCCACTGATTACCTGGGCCCTCCCCCTGCATGGTCCGCCCGCTGTCCCTGGGACAGGGTGTGTTGGGTGCTTTTGTGGGTGTCTGGACTTACCATCCCGTTTACTGAAAACAGGAATACTACACCCGTAGATTGGGTGCAGTACCCCTTTGTGGCGACCAGACCACAGGAGCGCCACAATTATTGTTATCAGAAGTATTATGCAGGGCTGGCGCCAGTGTGGCGCCCCACAACGAGTGCGTCACAGGAGGGTACTGCACCCCTGACTGAAGGTGCAGCATTCTCTGTCTCGGTGATGAACAAGTTAACCCCAAGGCTCCATACACCACATGCCACATCTAGAGGTAAAGGACCAATCAGGTCCTGGTGGGAGGAGTGTGAGATGTACAGTGTGGGGAAAGAGCAGAAAGAAAGTTAGAAAGTGGGAGAGACAAGGTCAAGGATGGAAGTCGTGCCAGAGAGCTAACAGAGAGGGCACCGAGAAGCGGGGACCCAGAAGCGAAATGGGCCAAGTAACCAGTAACCCAGTAACCAAGCAATGGGTAAAAAGACACCCGAGCCCAGTCCACCCGGAGTACCGGCTCCGAGGCAGTACAGACATCCACCGCTGTACTACGACACCGGATTGATAGAGGGCTTTTCAGGAGCGCATCACAACAATCTGCAGCAGTGCCAGGAGGGGTACCCACCATTGGGTTCAGGGGACCCATCGGGAGTCAAAAGTCCTAGGCTCGGTCCTCAACAGAGGTTCCTAGTATCCTGACCTGGTGCACGAAAGCCGCGAAGAGTAACAAGGGACAGTTAGTTAAAGAAGAAACACTGTGGAGCCTTGTAAAGATACCATTCATCACCGGGACCACCCAGTCCATTACCTAAAAGAGACTGTTATCCGTGTACCGTGCATAACCGAAGTAAATACCCGTGCAGAGGAGCATTGTGTCTGAGCATTCTTTCTGAACTACTGCTAACTTATTCACCTACCAAATCAACTGAGCTGCCGTATTCCTACCAGTGCAGCTCCTGACCCCGGGGACTATTGCTCGTCCTGTGGGGAGCAGTTCCATCTAGCTGCCGCACATCCCCGGAGGTCCAAGCAGCGCTGGTGCCATCACCGGATACCCACAGGTGGCGTCACGGAACAAACTTTCATTCTTATTTAACCGTGCATTGACCACCGGGCCCTTACAGCCTCAGGCACCGAACCATGACCGCAGCCAGCGCCTGAGACTTGAGAACCTGGCAACGGTGAGTCACCAGCACCCGGTGTACCCGGGCATGTGCTGGGACCCTGAAGAAGTGAGAGGACCCATAGCTGTCTGTGACTGAAGGCAGTGAGAAGACCGATCACAGACAGCTGCCCTCTCTTTTCTCCTGCTTTGCACTGATCTAGGTGATTGGTATACAGCAGGAGAGGAAGCACCGGGAGCTGAACGGAGGCTGAAGGACCTTCTAGTTCCAGTGATGTGACTGATCCCATGACTAAAATGAAGGCCCTGGAAGAAACTGCTTCTACTTAATTTCTGCAGCCTCGTGCAGCTCCCAGCAGCTCCTCTTCCTGCTCTGGCACCGATTAAGATCATCTGAATGTGGTAATATGTGTGTATCTGTATGTGGCTGTATCTGCATCTGTATGTGTGTGTATCTGTATGTGTGTGTCTCTGTGTATGTACATCTGTATGTGTTTGTGTGTCTGTATGTGTGTATATCTGTATGTGTATCTGTATGCACGTAACAGCTGTGTGTGTGTTTGTATGTGCATGTAACACAGCTGTGGGATTGTACATGTAGCAATGCTGGGTGTGTAGTGTGCATGCAGTGTCATGTAGCAGAGCTGTGTGTGTATCTGTATATGTATGTATTGTGCATGCAGCAGAGCTGTATGTGTCTATGTTCATGTATTGTACACATGAGCAGAGCTGTGTGTGTTTGTATGTGCATGTAACAGAGCTATGTGTGTGTTTGTATGTGCATGCATTGTACATGTAGCAGAGCTGGGTATGTAGTTTCTATGTAGCAGAAACCTGTGTGTACCTGTATGTGTAGTGTGCATGTAGCAGAGCTGCATGTGTCTGTGCATGTATTGGGCATCTACCAGTTTGTGTCATTTATAATTTGAAGAAAAACACTAACTATAGAATTATTTCCTCTGTATTATATCTTAGTACATTAATATTAGCACTAATGACCCCTCCCTTTTACACTGCCGGGGAAGCTTAATTTAATTGGAAGAAATGATTTATTTTCTCCTGTCTATACCTGAGGTGCAGGTTAAGGTACAAATGTGTAGCAGTGGGGAGGGGCGGGTGCGGAGTGTAAAAGGGGCCCATTGAGACTCTTTCTCGCAGGGCCCAGAAAAATCTGGAGCCGGCCATGGTATTATGATTATATACTGTTTTTTTCTGCACTTCAAAAAGGGTGTTGTGTGATCTCTCATGCTTATGTGACGCCCCTGCGTTCAGGAGGCCACAAAGGGAACTGCAGCCAGGCAGGTAGGAACGACAGTTGAACACCAACACCCTCACTGCCCACAGAACCCACGTAGCAGTAGAGAGCAGCACCCAACCCGAAGCCTGGGAACTCTAGGCAGGCAAGGGGTGGTGGGTTTAGAGACAGTGAGTGGGCCAACACATAGGTCAGGTGACAGAGGGTAGATATAGAGCAGGGGGAGGAGAAAGGAGTCAAAAGGCCGAGGTAGGCTGAGCAGAAAAGACTGAAACACATGTCCTGGAAGAGTGGGGTGTAAGGAGCGCAGAATCTGGAGAGCCAGTGTGAGCCACAGAGAGAAAGCCTATCCGGAGCCAGCACCCCAGGAGTGTGAGGGACGAGAGGGACAGTGACAGCCCTAGAACCACGGCTGAGACGGCCAGACGCAGTCAGAGTAGCCCTCCTATTGAACCCGAAGACACGGTTAAAGAGAGCCTGGTAGAGCCTCACCACCGAGGACTATTGGAGGCTAGGCTGAGAGTAGAGTGTCGGCTCTAGAGGGGACCGCAGATTTACCCGGCATCCCCAGACAGCCGACGGGGACCTCAGCTACATGTTAGGGTCCCTACCCCAAAGGACAGGCAGCTCAGTGGCAACCCGGAGGGCTCACAGGAGTCCAAGCCACCGCCATACTGTCCAGAGTCACGCACACCAAGTGAACGAGAGAGAGAATCCAAGCCTGGAAAGGACAGAGAGTCAGAGTGAGGGGTCATAGAAGGAGCAACCTGGCTGCAGAGAGTAAAGGAACCCGGAAGGGAGAGTGTGCCCGTGTAAAGAGTGTAAACTGTGAATCTATACTGGAACTGTAACTGAGAAAGAACTTTGAGAAGTAAACATGGTGAACCCTGACTCCGCTCCCTCGCATATTTCTGCCTGCACATGATCCCCTCCACACAGGTCTGCAGAAGATCAACACCTGGAGAGCCACAGCTTGTCAGCTCCAACACTGAAGGAGGATTCCTGCAGCATCTGGACAGTAAGTGCATTGCACCCAGCACAGGCCTGCACCATACCTTACACAATAGACTTTATCATCACTGCCCCGGGGAACACAGTTCTGCCCACGGAGAACTATTACATCCTAGCTGCCATTACATCATCCCCGAAGGTTCTGCGGCAGCGGTGGCCCCATTATTGGCCACACACTGTGGGTGGCGTCACAACTGACATTATCCCCTGTAAATAATTCCCCTCTTCACTGCCAGGCCCGGGACACGGTCCCGACCAGGACCACCCGTGATATCCCCAGTAGCAGACCCGGTCCGGTACCGAGTACCCTGCCCAGTGGGCTCGACACTTATGGTGATGGTATTCTGATATACTAATCAATATGTTCGTGTATTTATACAGTTATGGTGGTTCTTCCAAATTCTTTGTAACCAACTGAGGAGGCAGGGGGGGGCTGTTCCTTTTTATCTGTAGGTTTCCTGTTCCTATGGGCGGATCCCATCTCTCAGTGGGTGCTGTCATGGACTCTGTAAAATATGATTACCAGTAAGTAATCTTGGATTTCATTGGTACAATCGAGACCAAATGGAAGAAAAAAAGAAAAAGGAGAGAAGGAAAGAGAGAAAAAAAGAAGAAAGAACTCTTGTGCACCTGGGTATGCTTGAATCCACTAAGAATGCCAATGCAAAGATATGCAAGCGTGCATTATTGAGCAATAGGGAAATAATATATTCATGAGATGCATGTTTGAAAATATAAGCCGAAAGATAGCATATTAGAACTAATGAGTATCATGAAAAAAGACTGATGGATAATACATACGAGCCATTAAAAGAAAAAATGTACAAAAAGGCAAGAAATAAAGTTATATACGGTACTAGTGCATCTCAATAAATTAGAATATCATCAAAAAATGTATTTCAGTATTCAAACAGAAAGTGAAACACATATATTATATAGAGTCATCACACACAGAGTGATCTATTTCAAGTTTTATTTCTGTTAATGTTGATGATTATGGCTTACAGCCAATGAAAACACAAACGTCATTATTTCAAAAAATTGACAGCTCTTCTTCATAGTTCTGTACAGACAGGCATCTGTACAAAGCGACAAGCAGGCCGGCACTGACAGTGACAGTCAGAGTTCAATCGAGTTCATACATGAGCCATGAACTCGGTGAACCCTGACGTCACTGCGAACACAGCCGACACAGGTTGAAAATTGCTGAGTGCCGAGCAGTGCATGTTGCCGGAAGTTAATGAGCGACCCCGAAGTAGATGCCGCCTGGAGACAGTGAGAAGGCAGGACATGGGCTGCGGGACCGGTAAGTATAATCATAATATTTATTATTAACTATATTCTTTCTTTTACAGCCCCCTCTTTTAACTCTAAAGTCCAAGCTTGGGGTTCAGATGCAAGTTCAAGTTACGTCCGGCCCCTAGCTCGGACTTTACAAAACGTTTGGGTGAATCTGCCGAACCCAAACATTGGTGGGTGCTCCCATCACTACCCAAGAACCTTAATTGTATGAAAAATCCATAAAACAATCCAGAAGTATATATCCAGGTAAACAGAGTGTCTCCAGTCTCTTGGGAAGCTGAGCTCAACCTCAGTGTCCCAAACACAGAATTAATTATACTGTCCTCCTTTCCTCCCAAAACCACCTCCTGTGGTGGCACACTTGCACCAAGGTTGCGCTTGTTTAATCATTGTAAATTTACCACCGAACAAGTGTGGAGGCTTGCGTTTTTGACAGTTATCCGGCACTTTTGGCTCCTCCGTCGCTGGACAAAGACTGCTGCTAGCAATGGTTTTCGTCCGGCGCCAGAAGTGTCGGATTGCGGGGGAAAAGTGAGGCTCTGCACATGTCCGGAGGTCTCTTTACAATGCATTAGCACAAGCGCAACCTTGGCAAAAAACAAGGTGTAATTATGCCCGATTTGCTAAACAGCAGATCCGGCAAACTTGAAGTTCAAAAGTTCAGGTTTGCCTGATCTGCCATATTTGCAAAGCCTGCAGTTTTCACAGCAGCCTAATTTTGATCTCCAAGGTCCCACTGTCATGTTTTTAATTTGACCACAATAAATGGAGTTTACCATTTATTAACTTGGATTTCTGCTGTATTTTTTCCATTGAATGTTTCAGAGTCTACCTGCAGACTATCCTCTGTGCACAGCCCAGGTGTGGACCTCCTAAATGGATGAGCTGAACTCCTTTTTTTTCCCTCTATAAGGCTGGGTTCACACGTTGTGTTTAGCTTTGTTTTTTTTGCAGCGTTTTCTTGACGATCCGTAAAATGGATGCGCTTTTGCAAAAAAGTGCATCACCATTCACACGATGCTTTCTTTGGAACCTATTCTACAATAGGGGCAATGGAAAAGCGCACCTCAAAAGTGCCGAGGAATTGAAATGTTCATTCTTTCTCCAGTGAAAATGTATAAATATGAAAATGTGTAGAACAGATGGCCTCGCACGCTGTGACCCTCTTGAATAATAAGTTTGTTCTCCAAAAAAACACTACATAATAAAAACAATATATATCAAAAAAAAATATAATGCTGTCTTAACCCCTTCATAACCTACAGCCTATTTTGCAGGGGCTGGCTGGCTGATATTGCCCTGGATGGCATTCACTTTGCACAGCCGGAGCCAAGTGAGGACTGGGGGAAGGGGGGGGTGCTGCTGTGGCTGAGTGAGGAGCAGGGGAAGGGGGGGGTTGGTGCTGCTGGTGCCAAATGAGGAGCGGTGGGGGGGCGCTTCTTCACTCACCTGCCGGCTGGCAGTCCGTGGTCCTGCGGACACTCAATTCGGCAGGCGGCCCTAAACGAGGAATATACCACCTGCCTGGGGGGCAGATGCCACCATGTCACCTCGCTCAGTCTGCCCCTGCTATTTTGGACCCTAATGACCTGGCCATTTTTTGCAATTTTGAGCATTGTCCCTTTATGAGGTAATAACTCTATAACGCTTCAATGAATCCTAGCGATTCTGAGAATATTTTTTCGTGACATTTGGGCTTCAGTTAGTGGTAAGTTTAGGTCAATCATTTTTACGTTTATTTGTAAAAAAAATCGAAAATATGGTGAACATTTTGTAAATTTTGCAATTTTCAAATTTTTTATTTTTATTCTGTTAATTCAGAGAGTTATCTGACACAAAATAGTTCATAAATAACATTTCCCACATCTCTACTTTACAGCCAGCACAATTTTGGAAAAAAAATTGTTAGGAAGTTATAAGGGTTCAAAGTTCATCAGCAATTTCTAATTTTTCCAGCAAAATTTACTAAAACTATTTTTTTTTAGGGACCAGCATCATATTTGAAGTCCCTTTGAGGGGCCTATATGATAGAAAACACTTAAAAGTGACACCATTCCAAAAACTGCACCCCTCAAGCACTCAAAACCACATTCAAAAAGATTATTAATCCTTCAGGTGCTTCACAGGATCTAAAGCAAAGTGGAAAGAAAAAATAAACATTTTAAATTTTTCCATCAAAAATGTTCTTTTAGCCTAATTTTTTTCATTTTCACATGGGCAACAGGATAAAATGGATTCTAAAATGTGTTGGGCAATTTCTCCTGAGTACATCGATATCTCATATGTGGTCATAAACCACTGTTTGGGGGCACGGCAAGCAGGGCCGGACTGGGACCAAAAAGCAGCCCTGGAAAACAAGCTCCAGCAGCCCACACACTATATTACCCATCAGTCCCGATTAGTGAAATTTGCTTTTATGTTGTCATGGCCTCATCACTTTCTCAAAGGAGTTATCTGAAAAGCCACATGTGAATGGCGCAGCAGAGGGAATAATCAACCTCAGCTCCATTTACATGGTGATCTTCAAAGCTCGGAATTGTGGGGTCCCAGCGGTCAAATCCACAGCGAAGAGAAAGTCATCACCTGTACAGAAGAGAAGTGATGGCTCCATATTGGGGATAATTAATTTAAACAACAGTTAAATGCTGAAAATCAAAGTCCAATACCACCTCTCTGACAACAGGACAGGAGAAGTGGTACTGTGTAGTGTATATATACAGAATAATACAGATACTGAGGATTACACCCAGTATACAGGACAGGAGAAGTGGTACTGTGCAGTGTATATATACAGAATAATACAGACACTGAGGATTACACCCAGTATACAGGACAGGAGAAGTGGTACTGTGCAGTGTATATATACAGAATAATACAGATACTGAGGATTACACCCAGTATACAGGACAGGAGAAAGTGGTACTGTGCAGTGTATATATGCAGAATAATACAGATACTGAGGATTACAACCAGTATACAGGACAGGAGAAGTGGTACTGTGCAGTGTATATACAGAATAATGCAGATCTTGAGGATTACACCCAGTATAGAGGACAAGAAAAGTGGTACAGGACAGGAAAAGTGGTGCTGTGCGGTGTATATATACAGAATAATGCAGATACTGAGGATTACACCAATATACAGGTCAGGAGAAGTGGTACTGTGCAGTGTATATATACGGAATAATACAGATACTAAGTATTAGACTTCGTAGACAGGAGAATTATATCCAGCATACCAAGGAGGCTGTGTTATGTAGATAGGAGGCTGTGGTATATAGATAGCCAAGACTCAGCCAGATCGCAAAGATGGGGAAAGATGAAAGGTGGCGGCAGAAAGTCCAGTGCTGGGCGCAGAGAGAAACAGAATCCATGGAGGCACTGGGAAGAACAAAGAGCGAACTCTGCCCGGAGGAAAACTTTCTGAAGCTGTACATTACACACTGCGGGCTCCGTGCACATTACACACTGCGGGCTCTGTGCACATTACACACTGCGGGCTCCGTGCACATTACACACTGCAGGCTATGTGCACATTACACACTGTGAGCTCTGCACACATTACACACTGCGGGCTCTCTGCACATTAGAGACTGCGGGCTCCGTGCACATTACACACTGAGGGCTCCGTGAACATTGCACAGCGGGCTCTGCACATTATACACTGCAGGTTCTGCACATTACACACTGCGGGCTCTGTGCACATCACACACTGCGGGCTCTGTATATTACACACTGCGGGCTCTGCACATTAGACACGGCGGGCTCTGCACATTACAGACTGCGGGCTCTGTACACATTACAGACTGCGGACTCAATGCACATTACACACTGCGGGCTCTGCACATTATACACTGCGGGCTCTGCACATTACACACTGCGGGCTCTGTGCACATTACACACTGCAGGCTCTGTGCACATTACACACTGCAAGCTCTGTACATTAGACACTGCGGGCTCTGTGCACAATACAGATTGTGAGCTCTGTGAACATTACACACTGCGCTGTCCGTGCACATTACACACTGCGGGCTCTGTGCACATTACACACTGCGGGCTCTGTGCACATTACACACTGCAGGCTCTGTGCACATTACACACTGCGGGCTCTGTGCACATTACACACTGCGGGCTCTGTGCACATTACACACTGCGGGCTCTGTGCACATTACACACTGCGGGCTCTGTGCACATTACAGACTGCGGGCTCTGTGCACATTACAGACTGCGGGCTCTGTGAACATTACACACTGCGCTCTCCGTGCACATTACACACTGGGGGCTGCACGCACATTACACACTGTGGGCTCTGCACATTACACACTGCGGGCTCTACACATTACACACTGCGGGCTCTACACATTACGCACTGTGGGCTCTACACATTACGCACTGTGGGCTCTGTGCACATTACACACTGCGGGCTCTGTGCACATTACACACTGCGAGCTCTGTACACATTACACACTGCGGGCTCTGTGCACATTACAGACTGTGAGCTCTGCACACATTACACACTGCCGATGCTCACCAGCGCCGCCACAGTCCTCCAGTGGTTGGTGGTATTGCGGCTTAGATAGAATAGTCCCCGTAGGCGGGACTGGACTACCGGGGCAGTGATGCTGTAATAAAGCAGCTTATGTAGAAAGGATGCAGCAGAGTCAGAACTTCACTTCACCGGGTAACTTTACTTTAGAACTTTCATTCAGCTTTACAGTTCAACAGTTAGTCAGATGGTATGTTGGCAAATGGTCCAAGCTGCAATTAGGATTTCTGGCTGAAGATGGAACCCTCCTTTATGTTTCTTTCCTTTCCTTCTTTTCTGTTCCCAGTGTTGTGAAGCCTGGTCTCTTATAGATAACATGGCCTCCTGCTGCTTCTTATTCTGTCTCCTCTCCCTTTTACCCATCGGGTTAACCTTTTGTCTGAATGCCGCAGCCGCCTACTGCGGTTCTGGTTCCCCTCTTGTGGGCTCCTTGGGAGTCAGGGCCGTATATACAATATCCCTGTTTAGCGGATTTTCTGTGAGCCTTAGAGGATCTCACAGGTGCGGGCTCCGGTACCCGGGTTACTCTATATTGGGCAAACTCTTTCCGTTACTCACTTCCCCACTCAAGTTAACTTGCGTCTATGAGTTTCCTTGCTTTCTTCCTCATTCTTTGGGATCTTTACTTTCTTGGGCCTCTCAGCCGAGATGGCCCTCCTGTTTCCTTCAGGCTGGCTGTCTGGCTCCTTCCACACACCTCTCCGACTTTCCGACTTGACTGAGCTCGACTCCTTCTCTCCTGCTCCTTACTAGTTCACCCTAGAGGCCACTATTTATCTTCCCGGAGTCCCTCCCACCTACTATCCTAGTGTGTGGGTGTCAGCTCTAGGGTTCAATCTAGTGATCATAGTCCCAATTGCAGTGGAGTAGTACACCGCTTTTCTGGGTACAGTACCCCTTTTGTGGCACCTACGTAGTGGGGGCCACATTACATACTGCGGGCTCTACGCATTACACACTGTTGGCTCTGTGCACATCTGGGAGTGCTGGTGTATATCTTGTATACACAGCACTATACTGTATATACAGGTCCACACTATATATATATACAGTATATAGGCACACTAGTAGAGCATGTAATGTCAACCTGTATATACTGTGTAGTGTTGTGTAGAGACAGACAGAGACACTCAGACAGACACAGACTTGATACTCAATACAGGACCTGTCGTGATGTCACATGGAGCGAAGGCATCAGGGGTCACATGATCAGCTCAGGTGGGAGGGTCTGGGATCTTAACCTGTTATCCTGATTGGTGTGAGTGGGTCACTGCTTTAGGGAAATGGCCCCGCCCATTCACATCCGTGGCCCGCCCCCTGCATGGCGTTGCCGCTCGGCAGCAATGATTTAAAGCAGGGCTGCGGCCAGAAGAGTGGGTGGCCCACGCACAACACTAGTGGGCAGCCCATAAGGAAAAGTCCCGCCCCTCCCGCCTATTAGTCCGGGCCTGACGGCAAGGCTTGGAAGAGAAGGAGCGCCATTTGACTTTTGGAGCTAATTTTCCATTCAAAGAGTCAAATTGCACTCCTTCCTTCCGAGCCCTGCCATGCGCCCAAACAGTGGTTTATGACCACATATGAGGTATCGGTGTACTCAGGAGAAATTGGCCAACAAAGTTTAGGATCCATTTTATCCTGTTGCCCATGTGAAAATGAAAAACATTGAGGCCAAAAGAATCTTTTTGTGAAAAAAAAAGTACTTTTTCATTTTTATGGATCAATTTGTGAAGCACCTGGGGTTTCAAAGTGCTCAGTATACATCTAGATAAGTTCCTTGGGAGGTCTAGTTTCCAAAATGGGGTAACTTGTGGGGGAGCTCCAATGTTTAGGCACACAGGGGCTATCCATATGCGACATGGCATCCGCTAACAATTTGAATGGTTAATTAGCTCAAATTGTTAGCGGACACCATGTCGCGTATGGAGAGCCCCTATGTGCATAAACATTGGAGCTCCCCTACAAGTGACCCCATTTTGGAAACTAGAACCCGTAAAGAAATTTATCTGGATGCATAGTGAGCACTTTGAACTCCCAGGTGCTTCACAAATTGATCCATAAAAATGAAAAAGTACTTTTTTTTTCACTAAAATTTCCTTTTTTCATTTTTACGGATCAATTTGTGAAACACTGTATTTTGGAAACTAGACCCCGAAGGAACTAATCTAAATGCATAGTGAGCACTTTCAACCCCTAGGGGCTTCACAAATTGATCTGTAAAAATGAAAAATTACTTTTTTTTTCCACAAAAATGTTCTTTTAGCCTCAGTTTTTTCATTTTCACATGGGCAACAGGATAAAATGAATCCTAAAGTTTGTTGGGAAATTTCTCCTGAGTACATCGATACCTCATATGTGGCAAAAAACCACTGTTTGGGTGCACGGCAGGGCTCTAAAGGGAGGGGGTGATATTTTGGAACACAGATTTGATGGCATGGTTTGTGGGTGTCATGTTCTGTTTGGATAGCCCTGATGTGCCTAAACAGCGGAAACCCCCCAGAAGTGACAATATTTTGAGTTTACTGCCACGGGGAGCCCTGGTTACAAAGCGAGTGACGTCACCACTCCCCTGTGGCAGTTTCTGACTGCCGCGTGTGATATCACTCACCAGTCCTGCGCTCACTGTGATTGCAGACTCTGCAGGGAGAGGATGCTTGTTCTCTCCCTGCACACTCTGCATGAAGGATTGTGGAGAGTTATATGGGAGTAATAAAGATGGAGTTTAGATGTTTGTTTTTTCTTCTAATAAAATTATTTTTCTCTGAGCATTGTGTATTATTTACTATTTACTAGAAATTCCTAATGGCCGGGTTTAACATTGGCCCGACATTATGAATCTCGGGCTTAGTGCCAGCTACCAATACAAAGCTGACATTAACCTCTTTATCACCCAGTTTGTCACCAGCACCAGTGCAACTGGAAGGGTGCAGCAGCAGAAAATGGTGCCTCTAATGAATGCACTATTTTCTGGGTTGGCTTTGGGTTGAAATTCGCAGTGTGTGGGGCCCAGAACATTTGGGTCTCTCCACGCTGAGGATTCCAGCCCCCCAGCTGCCAAGTTGTACCTGGCTGGGAACCAAAACTACGGCGTAGCTCCATGTTTTTTTTTCTTTAATTTGTAGAAATAATAAAAAAAAAACATGTGGGGCTCCCCAATATTTTTGCCGCAGCCAGGTACAACTAGGCAGCTACGGACGGCCACCCATCCCCAGCTGCCTCGTTGTATCTGGATGGCAGCCAAAAATACAGCGAAGCCCAACTTTTTTTTATTTATAGTATTTGAGGAAAAAAAAACACGTGGGGCTCTGCCATATTTTTTGTCCAGCCAGGTACAACTAGGCAGCTGGGGCTGGAATCATCAGCATGGAGAGGCCCAAGTGTTCCGGCCCCCATGCTGCGAATTGCAGCCCACAGCCACCACAGAAAATGGCACATTCATTAAAGCGCCATTTTCTGGCGCTGTACCCAGACTCTTCCAGTTGCCCTGGTGACGGTGGTAAACTGGGTAATAAAGGGGTTATTGCCAGCTTTTTCATTGGCAGCTGGCACTAAGCCCGAGATTTATAATGTTGGGCCATTGTTAGACCCAGCCATTAAGAATCTCTAGTAAATAGTAAAAAAATACACCACACAGAGAAAAATCTTTTTATTCCAAAAAAAAGACAATCAAAATTTGGACTCCATCTTTATTATTATTATCTGTCGTAGTCCAAAACTATGGTCCCACGACACTCGATTGCCTATGCTACATCCAGAAACTGTAGCAAGGGATCAAGTGTCCTCTTGTTGCAGTCTTTGGTGTCATAATGATGGTGCACTGTATGGCAGATCATTGCCATACAGTGTGCCATCACTGACACCAGAGACTGCAACAAGGGATCAAGTGTCTCTTGTTGTAGTCTGGTGTCACAGTGATGGTGCACTGTATGGCAATGATCTGCCATACAGTGCACCATCACTGTGACCCCAAAGATACAACAAGAGGTCACTTGATCCCTTGTTATAGTATCTCGGGGGTCATGGTGATGATGTTTCACTGTATGGCAGATCATTGCCATACAGTGCACCATCACTGACACCAGGGACTACAAGGCATCAAGTGTCCTCTTGTTGTCATCTGGTGTCATAGTGATGGTGCACTGTATGGCAATGATCTGCCATACAGTGCACTATTACCGTGACCCCAGAGACTACAAGCGATCAAGTGTCCTCTTGTTGTAGTCTCTGGGGTCACGGTGATGATGCACTGTATGGCAGATCATTGCCATACAGTGCACCATCACTATGACGCCAGATTACATCAAGAGGATACTTGGTCCCTTGTTGTAGTTTCTGCGGTCAGAGTCATGGTGCACTTTATGGCAATGATCTGCCGTACAGTGCACCGTGACTCTGCCCCCATCCATCCACCCATCTACCCATCCAGGCTCTCTCTCCATCCATCCATCTACCTATCCATCCACCCATCCATCCTCATCCATCTATCATCCATCTGTAGAGACCACTGGGACGGGGTACTCGGTACCGGACCGAGGTACTGCTGGGGATGTCGCGGAGGTCCTGGTCCGGACTGTGTCCCGGGTTCTCAGAAGTAAAGGGTATTTACAATGGATAAAGTTTGTCGTGACGCCACCCACGGGTTGTGGTCAATAATGGGACCACCATGCATGTGCTCTGCCAGGAGGATGGAGGATGGATGGGCTGCAGCCAGATGGATGAGCCCGCCGTGGGTCGGGCTGCTCCTGACAGGATAAAAGGTATGATGTACAGTTCAATATACCTGGAATCAAACACGGACACTCAGGCAGGGTTCACTGGGTTTACTTGTCAGCTCTTCACAGTTAACACAGCTCACGGTACAGTTCAGTTCTTAACACTTCACAGTGCTGTAACCCCGGGAACACTTGAACCCTCTGCAGCCAGGCTGTCACTCTGAGACCCCTCACTCCTTCTAAGTCCTTCCAGGCTGTTGTTTCTCTCTCTCTGTTGTTTCCCCAGGTTGTATGGCGGCAGCTCGGACCCTTGTGGGTCCTCGTGGTTGCTGCTGTGCCTTCAACCCTTGTTGTGGGAACTCCAACCTGGAGTTAGAGCTCCCCGTCGATTAATCTGGGAAGCCGGTATGGAATCTCTGTTCCCCTCAGAGCCGACACTCTGGTGTGTTGTGTGTGCCTAGCCTGCAGTAACCCTATCTTGCAAGGCGTTACCAGACTCTATCTAACCCGTGTGATTCCAGTCCAAACTAGGGAAAACTACTCCGCCGGTAGTTGGTCGGTGCTGCTGGTCCAGTCTCCTCGGACCCAGTACTGCTGCTCCAGTCTCTTGCCTCACACTCCCCTGGGATGTCAGGACTGTCTGTAATGGGGATGTGTCGGGCCCACTGGGACGGGGGTACTCGGTAACGGACCGGGTCTGCTACTGGAGAAGTCACAGGTGGTCCTGGTCCGGACCGTGTCCCTGGCTCGACAATGGAATAGGGAATATTTACAGGGGATTGTCAGTCGTGATGCCACCCACTATATGCAGCCAGTGATGGGGCCGCCGCTGCTGCAGAGCCTCCGGGGATGATGGAATGGCAGCGTAGATGGGATAGTTCCAGTGGGTAGAACTGTGTTCCCCGGGGCAGTAAGGGTTAAAGTCTATGGTGCGGTGTGTAGGATTTGTGCTGAATGCAGCTCACTTACTATGCAGACGCTGTAGGAATCCTTCCTCTGCGCTGGAGCTGACAGGCTGTGGCTCTGCAGGTGGGGATTTGCTGTAATCCTGTATGGAGGGAATAGTACTCAAGTAGATAGAAGCAGACAAGGGAGGCAGGTTCAGGGTCTCCGTGTTTACTCTCAAAGCTCTTCAATACAGCTCACAGTTCAGTTACAGTTCTTACAAGTCTCAGTTCAAGTACACGGGCTCACTCTCCCTCTCCGGGTTCCCTTTACTCTCTGCAGCCAGGTCTCTGTTCTCTGTGACCCCTCACACTGTCTCTGTGTCCTTTCCGGGCTGTTAACGTTCTGTGTTCACTGGGTGTGTGTGACTCCGGACAGTATGGCGGTGACTCGGGCCCCTGTGGGTCCTCCTGGTTGTCACTGAGCTTCCTGTCCTTTGGGGTAGGGACCCTAACATGTAGCTGTGGTCCCCCGTCGGTTGTCTGGGGATTCCGGGTGAAACTACGGTCCCCTCTAGAGCCGACACTCTACTCAGCCCAGCCTCCAGCAGTCCTCAAGGTAAGGCTCTACCAGGCTCTCTCTCTCTGCGTCTTTCAGTATCATAGGAGGGCTACTCCGCCTGCAGTCGGTCGCTTCGCTGTAAGTCTAGGGCCCGGGTATCTCCGTCCTTCTCTTCCCTCCACACTCCTGGGGGTACTGGCTCCGGATAGGCTTTCTCTCTCCTCCGGCTCACACTGGCTCGGTACAGATTCTGCGCTCCTTACACCCCACTTTGCCAGGACGTGTGGTTCCTTCTCCTGCTCAGCTTAGCTCGGCCTGCTGCTTTCTCTTGGCCTGTGCCGTGTTCCTCAGCCTGCTGCTGGTCTGTGTCTTTACTGCTCGGCTCACTCCGGCCTACTGACTCCTTCCTCCTCCCCTTCACTATTTCTACTGTCAAGTCACATGACTACGTGTGTGCCCAACCCACTCCTCTAAATCCACCACCCCTCGCTAGCCTAGAGTCTCCAAGCTCAGGGCTGGATGCTGCCCTCTACTGTACGTGGGTTGTGTGGGCTGTGAGGGTGTTGTTGTTCAACTGCCGTCCTACCTGCCTGGCTGCAGTTCCCTTTGTGGCCTCCTGGACGCAGGGGTGCCACAGAGTACGTAAACACGTCACTGACGTTGCAGAGATATTGACATGTGTGACAGGGCGCATCAATCAGCGATAAATCGCTGGTTGATGGTCGCCAGGTTTTAGAACCTGCTCTAAAACCTGGCGATGGTCACCCGGTGGACATGCAGCATCGCTACGTGTGACATCAGGAGTCGAGCGAGAAGCAGCTCCCAGCGCCTCTCAGCAAGCGCTGGAAGCTGGTATCCATAGTAAAAAGCGGGTAACAAAGCGCCGCACGGCGCTTAGTTACCCCCTTGTTTACATGGTTACCAGCGTTTCGCTGGTACTGATCACTGGTGAGTCTCCCTGTGTGACAGCTCACCAGCGATCAGGCTTCAATGTCGCCAGCGATGAGATAGCTGGCGACATTGACGCGTGTGACGTCCCCATTAGATCCAGCTTCATGTCTGCTCTGTGCTGTCAGGACCTGTGGTGATGTCACAGTCATGTGATCAGTCACATGGGGAGGAGGAGCCAGTCTAGAGTTTGCAGGAAATTAAGTGTTTCTATATAGGAGGAAGCCACCACATGTAAGAGAAGAGAGAAGAGAGCTGAGAGTGAGGTAATGATGGAGGAGAATGAGGGGAACAGACTGTGTGTGATAAAGGGGAGCGGGACTAAATCCTGGTGGACACAGGGACAAACCGGGGGCTTTCACCCACTAGGATTTAGTCACAGCCATATATCTAGTGTGCGGCTCTGCAGGGGAAACAGGGATGGGACCATTCCCCATTACTGGAACCCCTTCACTGCTGAGCCCATCACAAACCTGTGGATGTCACTAGAATGGGACTGTGTGTTATACCGGGGGCAGGACGGGGCCATGACTGGATGTAGTGATCATGTGAAGCCGGGAACAGCTCCGGAGATTTCTTCCATGGATCTTTATGATGTTACATCGTCATCTTCTCCCCATTCAGGTCCCTACAATATCGGATCCTCTCAGTGGAGATCTCTATACAAGACAATTCTCCTGATTGACCCATCAAGGATGGATAAGGACAAGATGGCGGAGAGGATCTTCCACCTCACCCTAGAGATCCTCTTCCTTGTTACTGGAGAAAGGTGAGAGATTGTGATGACAATGTCACATGACATCATTCTTATCTATGGACAGAATAACAGATGGCAGAACTGGAGAGGTGAGGACTCTGGAAATGTCTGGAGACTGGAGATTTATTAATGTGTCTCTCCATAACCAGGATTACACAGTAGTGAAGAAGAGCTCTAGTGATCTGTGCTGTCAGGACCCTGTGTCTGAGGGAAGAGCCCTGAGCCCAATCACGGGGCCTCCACCTCACCCCCTGATACATGAGGACATCAATGACCAGAAGATCCTAGAACTCACCTACAAGATGATTGAGCTGCTGACTGGAGAGGTGACACTGCTGGGAATGCTGCTGCTGGGACATTATACAGTAACGCTATGAAGGGATCGGGGGATGACAATGGTATCATTGTATGTGTCAGGTTCCTATAAGGTGTCAGGATGTCGCCGTCTATTTCTCCATGGAGGAGTGGGAGTATTTAGAAGGACACAAAGATCTGTACAAGGACATAGTCATGATGGAGGTCCCCAGCCCCTCACATCACCAGGTAATAGACAGGACTAAATACACACGGCCTATAATTATCTGTATGTAAAGAATGAATTCAGTCCCTGTATGTGTCTCCTCCAGGTCTATCCAGTGAGAGGACAACACCAGAGAGATGTCCCCGTCCTCTTCTCCGACAGGACTGTAAACAAGAAGATCCCGATGTTCCTCAGGATGATCAGGTAGATTAAGAGAAGGTGTCATGAAATTCCCTATGGTGTGTAGACGGTCTGTGAAGGTCTTGTGTTCAGTCTTATTTTATCTACCATTATTATACACTGGACTATTAGGCTGGTTTAATACACTTATGGAGCCCACAGGGACGGGGTACTCGGTACCGAACAGGGGATAGAATTGTGACGCCACCCGGAGTATTGTGGCCAGAGGGGCCACCGCTGCCTGGTTGCAGCTGGGGATGGTGACTTAGGGGCAGCTGAGATGGTAAGCCCTTTCCGGGTAGGGCTATAGGTCCCCAGGGAAGGAGTGGTAGTAGTCTATGGTGGTTATGATGGGGGTTATAGTCGACACAGGCACTTACTTGGCTGTTGCAGCACTGGTTGTCTTGGTGCTGGATGAGGTGTTGTAGTAGGTGCAGTTCACTTACTTTCCTGCTGCTGCAGCCTTTCCAGTCAGTCTGTGAGGAGAGCACTCTCTGGCTCTGCAGGTGGAATGTTGGGCAAATGGTGCAATTAACAGGCAGGCTCACAGTTTGATGTTTCTTTTTGTCTTTTACTTAAGATGTAATCCAGTAAAGTATTGTCCACAGAATCTGTTTGGGTTCCAGGGTCTCTCCCACCCAGCCGGATCATCTTGGCTCCCTTTCTGTACTGTGTGTGGCCCCTGCTGCTGCATAAGCTCTGCTGGCCCTGTTCCTCCTCCCGGGTACCAGTCTGATAGACAATTCGAGTCCTTTATATCTATCCTGAACTCTGTGGCATTGCTGTATCCTGGTACAGGTGAAGAATGTGGAATCTTCACTTCCCCAGTGTTTACTGTGCTGTATGTGTCATGCACAGCCTCTGATCTGGTATCCGTTCTGTGCGCTCCTCTGAGGTGAGTTTTAGGGTAACTCGGTCTCCCAGGTGTGTTCCTCTCTGTTCCTGTCTCCTTTCCTCAGACCCTGGCTTGGCCTGGAACTGGTCAGTGGACCTCGGGCTGACCTTAGCACAGCTCTTTTACACCCAGGTCATCTACACAGTCCTCCTAAGAACTGCACTGCCCACTTCCTCTCCACACCAGAATATATAGGGGAGCAGCTTGGTCTCCTCCTTCTGGCCTGGAGGTGCTGATGTTGTGTGGGGAGTTAACTCTTTGTGTTGTTACTGTGGCACATGAACCCTGGGGTGCCACACTTTCATATTTTGCATATCATGCATGTTAAATCTGCATCTCCCGCGATACACATGGACCCTCACAGAATTGTGAAAATGGATGCCCATTTATTTACACGTATCTATCAACAGTCTCCAGAGATGGGGGGTGGGGGTTGCTCAACTGTACTTCCGAGTACGCTCAGTTCCGCAAAACGAATCTCTGTGCACAGATCCATCTTGTCCTGGGTTCGCGGTCCATAGTGCTCGATGTTAATTCCAGACGTATAGCCACGGATCCGTGCATGTCCGTGTGACCTTGTGTTTTTGACGCAACACAAATCTGCCACATTTTGCGTTTTTGTGTCATGAAAAATATGCAGAAACATGGATTTGTGGGAACACAGTGAAAACTGGATGCACACGCAAGTCCTATCCGTCATTATTGAAAGTCAAAGGAGACGAAAACGGATCTGTGGGCATCCATATTCACACGGATGCAAAATATGCAAGTGTGAAACTAGCATTAGAGACACTTTCACACACTAGAAATATCCCTGTGAAATTGGATCCTGTGGATACAATCATCTCATCATTTAGGTATCTACAGCTGAATACAATAATGGTGGGTTTACACACACAAATTTATCTGTTCAATATCTGAACCAATCTCTGGTTGCAGTGAAATCATGGATACATTGCTCCATGTTGTACACAGCCACAACATGGAGCAATGTATCCATGATTTCACTGCAACCAGAGATTGGTTCAGATATTGAACAGATAAATTGGTGTGTGTAAACCCACCATAATAGTCATCTAATGTATTACAATGCAGTCATCGTTACTTATCACAGATGGGCTATAGCAGAAAGCGACCAGTTGCAGTGCCATTGATGACTGGACAGCTGGGATATGTAGTTCCACTGGCAGCAGATGGTAATGTCACAGTAGTTTAACTGGATTACTGGATCCCTAAACACTTCCATCGTGTCCACAGCAATTGTCAATAGTGATGGTATATGACCCCCACCCCCCCGGGGGAGCTCCTATAGTGATGATATCTGGATGCAGGTGTTGTATATGACCATCGGGGACGCTCCTGTAGTGGTGGTGTCTGGGTGCAGGTGTTATATATGACCACCGGGGACGCTCCTGTAGTGGTGATGCCTGGGTGCAGGTGTTGTATATGACCCCCCGGGGGCGCTCCTGTAGTGGTGATGTCTGGGTGCAGGTGTAATATATGACCACCGGGGATGCATCTGTAGTGGTGATGCCTGGGTGCAGGTGTTGTATATGATCCCCGGGAAGCTCCTATAGTGGTGATGTCTGGGTGCAGGTGTTGTTGCCCGTGATGTTCGGGCAATTATAGGCAGCCGAACACGCGTGAACTTGAAAACACTTCACTTCAGGGAATAATATACAGTCTGTCAATGGCAAAGTATCTGTGGTTCATTGTATAGGATACACTTGATATTTTGAAAAATGAAAGTAGGTTTTTTCTCCTTATGAAAGAAGCACATTTCGGGCCTCTCAGGCGGCTGGAGTACAGGCCTCATCAATTGCTATGTGAGGTAATATTATTATTTTTTATATAGCACCATTCATTCCATGATTCTGTACATCAGAAGGGGTTACATACAAAATACAGATATTGGGTTACAGTGAACAAATTAATAATGACAGACTGGTATAGAGGGAAAAGGACCCTGCCGTCATGGACTTACATTCTACTGTATATATCATGCACAGTCCAGGTAATACTATGCTGATGGAGGAACCTCCACGGCTCAGCTCCCTGTGGTCACACACCAGTGGTATGTAGATACTCACAATTATGGCTGCTGTTCCCTATTGCAGGGGGTCGGGCAGACAAAGTTTGTGGTGTGGAAGTCACATTGCTCTGGTTCTGTCTGGGAACCAACATAAAACCAGCATGGAGGAGACGCCTGTTCAGCCTTATCACTCCTGGCTGTATGAAGCTTCACTCCTGTGTGGAGGCAATTAAAGTGAGAGAATGATGTCTCCTCAGCATGGACTGGGATAGACATTCTGGGAGCAGTAGTGCTTCCTCCCTCTCTCCTGACTAGACTGACTAAACCTGTATGAACCAGTTCCAGGAAGTGTGAGAGGACTGAGGTAGAGGCTCCTCCCACCATTGCTATGTGTGAGAGGCCTGAGATAGAGGCTCCTCCCACCGTTGCTATGTGTGAGAGGCCTGAGGTAGAGGCTCCTCCCACCGTTGCTATGTGTGAGAGGCCTGAGGTAAATGCTCCTCCCACTGTTGCTATGTGTGAGGACTGAGGTAGAGGCTCCTCCCACCATTGCTATGTGTGAGGACTGAGGTAGAGGCTCCTCCCACCATTGCTATGTGTGAGAGGCCTGAGGTAGAGGCTCCTCCCACCGTTGCTATGTGTGAGAGGCCTGAGGTAAAGGCTCCTCCCACCATTGCTATGAGTGAGAGGCCTGAGGTAGCATTTCTCCATACCTCCATACCACTGGTGTGTGACCACGAGGAGCCGAGCCGTGAAGGTTCCTACATCAGCATAGTATTACCTGGAATGTGCATGATATATACAGTAGAATGTAAGTCCATGACGGCAGGGTCCTTTCCCCTCTATACCAGGCTGTCATTATTAATTTGTTCACTGTAACCCTATATCTGTATTTTGTATGTAACCCCTTCTGATGTACAGAATCATGGAATGAATGGTGCTATATAAAAAATAATAATATTACCTCACATAGCAATTGAGGAGGCCTGTCCTCCCACTTTTGCTATGTGTGAGAGGACTGAGGTAGAGGCTGCTCCCACCATTGCTATGTGTGAGAGGCCAGAGGTAGAGGCTCCTCCCACCGTTCTATGGCAACTAGTTATGAAGAGAATGATCTGTCATACGCACATTGACCATTAGAGGGCAGCAGAGTACAATGTAGAATGTACATTTATCAGTCCTCATTGTACGGACATCACAGCACAACATCTATGACAGATTTCCTCACTTACAGCGTCCAAAGTATTTCTGGCCACTGGAACAAATCTACTGCCACATGACAACTGTGTCACTCAACAGCAGTAGAACAGGTACCAGGATACCACAATTGTTGTCTATGGGAAACAGAAAGAAAACCTTATTGGGCAAAAAAATCTAATTATATCACAGATCAGTGGAAACCTTGTAGGACTCCAGGTTGTAGCGGTGTCCTGATGTCGGCAGGGTCTGAATTCCACACCAGCAGCAGTGGAGTTCACCTAAGCATTGTAACAGAACAAGTTCATCACTCACAGCAGCTGTTTACTGTGTGGTAGACGGACAATGACCTGTGCCATAAGATTGAAGTGTATAGTAAAATTAAAAAGGATGATAAAAGAGCTGAGATTGTGATAGACAAGCAGGTAATATTGTAATAAAAATGCAGTAAACCTTATAACGGCTTCGTTTTAACATCGGACAGGTGTCTTCCTCAGGTCAGGCATGTGTGTTAAGGCCCCGTTACACACACAGATAACTGTGCAGAGATTGTTCTCAGATCTCTGGTTGCAGTGAAATCATGGACACATTGTTACATTTGTACATGGCCACAACATGGAACAATGTGTCCATGATTTCACTGCAACCAGTGATCGGTGAACAATCTCTGCCCAATTATCTGTGTGTGTAACTGGTCGTTTAGCAGTACAACAGACAGGGTTTAAAGGCAACCTGTCAGGTCATTTATGCCTCCAAACCTATCACTACCTGTCCCTGCAGCTCCCTACTACATCCCTAAGGGTGCCGTCACACAATGCAACACCGCCGGAGATGTCAGCGGCGACGGGCGGGAGCGCGAATTCTTTTGGCGCCCCCCCAGCATCGCCACCCCCTGTTTAAACGGGGAGACACCTCCGGCGAGCTGACAGGCGGCATCGCCACCAGGGTGTCTCAAAACCCCAGCGGCGATGCAGCACAATGGGAGCCTATGGCTCCCATCGCCTGTCAGCTCGCCGGCGGCCGTTTACATGGGGCAATTGTGCACATCGTCCCAGATCGGCCGCCTGGTTTCACATCACTGATGTGAAACCAGGCGAGCTGTCAGAGGCGCCGACATCGCTCTTTTTGATTAGGCGACGCAGGGGCGATGTCGCCAGGTGTACGGGGCCTTAAGCATCCCTGTCTGACCTAAGTGTCCTGTAATCGCTGAGAAACATGGTTTTATTACTTACATGTCTCTAAGTAAATAAGCAGGGTGTCGTCAAGAGTGCAGACATTGTAGGCGTTTTCTCCAGCTCCATGTCCCCCCTTGCTCCCTGGTTAATACGCCCCGGTGGGAGTGATTACCTAATTCAAATGCGCGATCCTGGCATCTGAAATGAATCTTCTCCTTCCTGGTATGACATCGCGGCCCATCAATTCTGGTCCTGCGCATTGATGGTAAGTATTGGGTGTACTTGTCTGGCTTCAGACCCTTTGTACATGTAACTTACAGTAAATAGATATACATATATATCCAGAGTCCTCAATAGCCCGTACATAAACTGAATACACAGCAGAGAGATCTTAAGGTGTTAGTGTATTAGGAGATAATGCACAATAGGTGAGTGTAAGTCATTTCCCAAAATACACCACACCCAACATAGTCAAGACGTGAGCTATTGGTTTGCAGTGTTTTTAAAAGAATAAGCATGTCAATTGTTTTCTACATTTTTGGAGTGTTCCATGGACAAAAACACAGAAAAAAACGCGTTTGGGAGCATCAACCTTGCTCCTTACTCAGGAAACCAACCGCAGCGCGTTGAATAAAGCCACCAATCTTGATACACATAACCCTATGTTCTTGTTTATCTGACGGCAGCGCAGATCTTCCACATATACATCCCATTTTTCTCCTTTTATGACCACGTTATACAAGTGGTTTGTGGATTTTGCAGCATCCGATACAAACTGGTTCTCACAGCCTGTCCAGGTGAGCAGCGATAGCTTATTTGTGTATGCTTTTATATGAGGATAAGACCCTATTGCGCTTCTGTATCTCTCACAGTTTCTTTCTGAATAATAAAATATAGACCCTTAAGGCCCTGTCACACCAGGCGACGGGGCTGGGGATGTCGGCGGCGACTGGCAGGTGCTCGCACGTTTTTGGCGCCCCGCCAGCGTCGCCGTACCCCGTTTACACGGGATGACACCTCCAGCCCCGCGATGGCGACCTGTCAGGCGGCATCGCCGCCGGGGTGTCTGAAATCCCCAGTGCGATGCAGGACAACGGGAGCCTATGGCTCCCATCGCCTGACAGGTCGCCAGTGCCCGGTTACACGGGGCGATGTATGCACATCGCCCCATGATGGTCGCCTGGTTTCAGAGCACTGCTCTGTAACCAGGTGACTGCCCGACACCGCCCCTTTACAAGAGGCGACGTAGGGGCGATGACGCCGCCGATAGGCCACGCCCCCCTTGTGGCCCTGTGTGACGGGGGCTTTAGAGCAAGTGCTGGGAATTATAGTGCTATATCAAGGGCAAGATAAAAACATATCAATCACTAAAGCGCTGCCTAAAAAAAGGTTGAGTGCTAAATGTAATGTGCTATAGATAAGAAGGCTAAAAAAAACAATAGTTGGGACTTGTGGTGCTGCTTGAAGAAAGAACCAGTGACCAGAACATATCAGAAGACGTATCCGTATCCTTATTTGGTGTAAAGAAAGCTTCCAAATCCAGAAGCCTCTCGTTGTTTGAGCGTATGTAACTTTTAGGGGCATCTGCTGCTATTTGTTCTATGGGGAGGATGATTCTACTGAAAATTGATCCATGGTCGGCAACAAAGCACCAAGATACACTAAGATGGATGAACTTTTTGCAACATGAGAATGTTAATTCGTTGCCACAACCATTGGATTCAATTCGTTGATGCTACTGTTGGACTTGAATGGTATGACCAATATACCGGAGAGAGCAGGGGAATTGAGGCAACGTAATCTGAGCTACAGTTCAGAATGTCTGGATGGAGAAACTTTCACCAATGTTGATACAGAAGATTTGACCCTGTGCCCCCATATTACTGCTGCACTCACAGTGACCACTATGGCTTTTCGACATTTTTTTAGGTGGATTTTCCATTACCTCTGAACTGGTTCTGTTTGCACAATTGGCTCAGCCAACACAAGGATTATCAAGTAGAACTCCTACACCATCACACTTTATTGGACCTTTTAAGGACTTCTGCTGATGCTTTCTTAATACTTTATTATTTACAGGTACTGGTAAAGCTGAACTGGTTGTCATGCATAGTCATTTACTGCTGACAATACTAAGATAATGACCGATATGTTTATGAACCTGGAGAACACTATAAAATGATGATGCTTCTTGCAATATCGATTATCGCTTTCTGATCATTTTATCTGACTGAAAAACTCATCCCCCAAAATCTTAGAATTGCACTCCCGTCTCCCATTATACAGGATGATTGGGTTAAAGGTCTCAAACTGTTTTACTAATTAATCATACTCTCAACAAGAGAATTTTTTTTATTTGTGCTGAATTGGCTACTATATTTCAGAATAGATTATCCATTCTACATAGAGTTGAGCGAGTACTAAAATGCTCGGGTGCTCGGTGCTCTGGCCGAGCATCCCAAGATACTCGTGTACTCGGGCAGAGCACCGAGCCCAATGTAAGTCAATTAGTGACAGCTCCGCCCCCAGTCTTCCGGCTATAAAACGAGTGTTTCTGGGAAAGGGCGGGAGGTGGGATTTTTCAAATCGCCGCAACATACAACACCTTGCTGTGCCCCCAGAGGGACCCTAACAATCAATCTGCTCTCTGTGAGGTGCCAGCTCACTGTGTGCACTGAAGGGAGCTGTGTATTTGTGTCAGATCGATAATTATTAGCGAAGAGTCCGAGCATCTCGGCGGTACTCGGTCTCGCCTAGCATCCTGAGTACCGAGATATTCTTGCGAGTACCGAGTAGTGACAAGCATACTCGCTCATCCCTAATTCTACATCCAGACATTTCTTTCTGAACTGTAGCTCAGATTACATAATTTACTTGCTTCAGTTCCCCTGCTCTCTCCAGTATATATGTCATGACACTCAACTGTTAGTGTATCCCCGCACTTTACCGCCGACCATAGATTGGTGTTCAGTAGGATTACCATCCTTCCTATAGAACAAATTACAGGAACTGCCCCTAACAGGTTAAGAAAGCTCAGACAACGAGAGGCTTTCTGGATTTACAAGTTCTCTTGTTTGCACCTATGGCGCCCCTGCGGTCTGGCTTCCACAAGTGGTAATGCATGTAATATCTTCTTGAGAGAAGTGAAAATCCCTCTGCTGGAATTCATCTACACATCCAACATTTCCAAACTCCAATCAGAGTGCAGGGCAGAAGAGACCCACTTTAGGGCAGACCCCACTGCTGGATGGAGGGAGGTGTTAGGAGAGGGAGAGGTAGGCAAAGAAGTTGTTCCACACCGTTGTTCCACGAGGCTGACTGGATGGATCTGCTTCTGTGGCGCCCCTCTGGCTAGGCATCACAGAGAGGTATTAGACTTTACAATGTGTGTGGTATGTCTGTAGTTGTGGGTTTGGGTTTAACCAGGGCCACACCGTCCATTGGACAAGGTGAGCCTGTCATTCAGGCGGCAGCCGGCAGGGGAGCGGCAGTGCAGAAGGGGGCGGTGCCTCATGCACACAGCCTCCCCCTGTCATGGCGCCGGCCGCTCACCGCAGGTAAGCGGCGACCCGGGGAGAGCACAGAAGGGGCGGCAGCGCTGCCCACTGCTCAATAGCACCCCCACCCCCCCCCGGTACTCACGGCCGCGGCCGGCAATGAGGTGCCGCGGCTCAGGCGGCAGAGGGGGCGGCGGTGCTGGGCTCCACTAGCACACACCCCCCCCCGTAATCTGTGCCGCGGCTCAGGCGGCAGAGGGCTTGGTGCACCCCTGGGTTTAACCTATGGAGTCTGTTCACACACACACAGGACTAGGCCACCTTAGTATAGAGGGACTGATTATTAGGTCCAAAAGGGGGTGGAGCCTAGGTCAGTGCAGAAGACTTGAGTGAGTTAGTTCAGTGAGTTCTGGAAGGCAGTCAGAGAGGACGCGCCTCACAGCTCTGTGACAGGAGGGATCCCCATCTCTAAGAGGGGGCCCGGACAGAGGGGGGGGGAACAAAACCGGTTGGAGCCGGCTGGTTTAGTATGGGGAACATCGGCGACACGGAAGCCGAGGCAGTCAGCGGTTTATCCCTGGCCGCAAACCGACGAGCTGTGGGCGCATAATCACCTGGTAGCTGTAAGCGCCTCAAGAAGGTACCTCGCCCCTCAGGCCCAAAACTAGGTTCAAGATTATAGGAGTATCAGTCCGGATTTCGTAGCGGGAGGATTTTGCTGTGGGTCGCTCTCGTCCGTACGGTAAAGGAACACCCGTGCTTCATCGTAGGAGACCAAGGTCTGGCGGGAGAGCTCTTGAAGGGTGGTTAAATAGTGAGAAGGACAGATTATACCGCGAACAACTTAAAGAAAGGAACATCTGGAGACTCCATGGGGGTACCCTGAACGGCAACTATCACCCGTTAAACCAAATTGTACTCTGTTTCACCTTAACATCTGCTGGTATCCAGTAAAGTGGAGTTGGAGTTGAACTGGTCTCTGTCTTTCTTCCCGCCGGTGCCTGGAGGGCTTCAGCATCATCTACATCAAGAGGGGTAAGAACAACTACTCCTCTCCTCCCATCCTTCTCCATCACCGCTGCCCTGAGGTAAAATCTCCATCTGTGGGGAGCTGGACCACACTGAGCTGCACCCATCATTACCTCAGCGGTCGGCCTGCAGTGTCGGTACCCAAATTACCGGGATCCACAGGTGGCGGCACGTACTCTTTACCCCTGTAAATATTTTCCCTCCATCCACAAATGACAGCCAAGGCACGGAACGGGAACCCGACCACCCGTGATTACCCAGTTAAATCCATCAACCCAGGCCCAGTATCCCCTTGCCCTGGGCTCATCATTTTCTGGCGTCTATGAACAGGATTTGAACCAGCCTGGTAATACCAGGTAAAGTGTGCCTAAAGACTTTATTGACTGTTTGTGTGGCCCGATTACATCGCCTCATAAAAGAGCGGGAAGATAAGCCCCGCCCCTTCGCTCTGCCGAGGAGTGACGTAGGTAGTGGCTGGGCTCTGAAAGGCCCAAAGGATTTGCCTACATGATCTTCTGGTGTGCGGGCCTAAAAATGTAAAAGAACTATGTGCTGGCTCAGGGGCGTCCCTCGACCCCTCAGCATACATGAGTCATCCAAGAGGCGCCAAAATGTCTCCCGCGCCCCCTTGTTATCAAACAACCAAGGGGGCAGGTCGAGTGCCAGCCCACACAAGTTCGGGACTATAAAAATTAAACAGGGTGCGGGCGAGCACAAAACGAGATACCTGGTCAGGCTCCGGACCCTTTTCTGTCACCGGTTGTGAGGCAATGGCAGTTCCTAGCTTTGAAGAGGACATTCTGGCAGACTGTGCTGCCCCGGGTGTGCCGACACTGGAGACGGATGGCGAGGACGGTACCTTTTGGAGAAGACCCTTAATGATCTCTGGGCCCAAATCCAGGAGGCCACTGAATGGACCGTCCATCTCTGGGGAGCAGAAATGATGCTTCAGGTAAATCACGGCAGAGGGCTGCAGCTCATAAGACCAGGAGTGCCGGATTACTGTGGCAACTCAGACAGACAACCCGGTAGTCCCTGAAACCCGTTGCCATAACATCTGTGGAGCCCGGGGAGGAGGATATCATCTTGGTGGAGGACCTCATCCAGTTCCCTTAGGAACCCGAGCTGACAGAGGAGGGGGCTGATTGCAAGTGAGAGCGGCCAGGTCAGTGTCAGGGAGAAGGAGGAGAATCTGGAGGAAGAAGGAGCCATCGGTGGTACGGAGGAGGCCGGGCCCCGCGAGCAATGGAGGGTTGCGGTGCCCGCGTTGGTTGCTGTGGCTGGAGAGAGAAGAGCGGCGCTATCTGCAGCTGACGACGGGCATACCTGGCAACCGGTAGGCCTGCCCATGGTTTACCCAACCTAACCCAGATGATGAGGCTGAACGACACCGGCGGCGTGAGGCCTGGTGGGATAACGAATTAGAACTCGCCAGGCCCGCGTCCTGGCCCGCAACCAGCCCCCGTTACCCCCTGACCAACGCAAAAAGGGGTGGTGACCACTTTCAATCTGGGCACCGGTTATGGGTTTTTCTGCATTTAACCATGTCTGTTGTACTGCTAATGCACATGCATGCCTGAGGAAGACACCTGTCCGATGTTGAAATGGGTAGCCCTTATTATTATCCTACATTTGTATTAAGATATTACCTGCTTGTCTGTGACAATTAGCTGCATTTTTCCACCACATTTTAATTTTACTATTTACCTGATACATGATGGCTCCTGGACATGACCATCATCTGGGGCAGCTGCTGCAGATTCCTTTCATCTTCAAATTTGAAATAGGATTCTTCCTGGTATTTGTGTGGCACCCTGCGGTATAGGTAGCCACAGAACCGCCTAGTGCACAGAGGGATTTCCACATTAGGTACCCTACACATGCCACACTTTCCATCCCAGACCTGAAGGGGAGCTCTACTTGCCACCTTCAGGCAAGGTCCCCTATAAATTCAGGCCCGGGGAGGAGTTAGGCAGTGAAGTTCCAGGGAGAACTGTGAAGACACCTGGTGAATGGAGCTGCGCTAGGCCCGTACCAGAGGGAAGTCTAGCTAGTGCAGGGGCCCAAGAGGGACGGTCGGAGGCAAGGCGAGGAACAGAGTGGGGGCACAGGAACTATACCGGTTCAACCCAGGAAGCAACCCAGACACAGGAATCAGAGTCTGCCAGGGTCTACTTAGCCCAGCAGAGAATGCTGGTCCACACACGAGACTTCAGTCTCCTGGGACACTTGCAGCACAGTAACCAATTAGAGCCAGGAACCGCAGGAGAAATAGCAGCACCCAGCAGAAGGTTCTCACCGCCTACAAAGCAAGTGAGAGACACAGGGGAGGTCAGGCTTTATATCACACAGCAATTCTCTCCAGGAGGTGCCAGGATCTTCCCTTTCTTTACACCAGGAACATGACATTACGTTTTCTTGTCTCCTCGGCCTTCACAGTCCTCAGATATTAGTCCTATAGAGCATCTCTGGGACGAGGTAGGACTGCGCAGCACGAGAAAAAGCAGTAGCTCAACGCGCAGTTCTGGACTATTGCGCCTCTCTGCTACCCGTCACACCAACAGTCCAGACCCGGGACACGGGAGTTCATACCGAGCCCCCGACTTCACCACCATCCCGAACCAGCAGTTGTCTCCGGCTGGAGGCAGCGCGGGCATCCCCCACCGCACCAGATGTTGAGGTCGAGGAGGAGTTTAACACCGGCGACGAGGAACCGGAGGATGCAGAGGGAGCCTCGGGAGGGAGCCCCCAGAAGCAGCATGGTGGACCGCGTGGCAGCGGCACCAACAAGGAGTTCCAGCCATATTGAGCTCCGCGGAGAGACGAGCTACACCATCTACCAAGAGGACTGTTGGGGATTCTTACAGGAACCCGGACTGTTACACAACGTGTTTTTCTCCCGGCGAGATGTGGAGTCTTACTTATGAAAAGGGCATCCAAGGCGAGATCTGTACTGAGGTGAGCAGGTGACTTACGAACGACACCCCGGCCCGTTAGGCTGGTTTGCCATTGGAATATCCTGTGCACAGAACTAAACTGAACTAGCAATAGACTCCCGAGCGAGACGTTGCATTGTGAAAAGCCCCTTACAGTAACCGTGCCCTTTTGTTTTCTTTTGCCCCTTATGTTTTCCCTAGACTGAAGACTCAAAGACTTTTATTTGAACTTCTTTTCCCCTGTTAATAATGTGTGCTGAGTGAGCAGCGGTCCAGCGGTGATAACACACACTGGACTGTGCTGGACTAGAGATTACCGCTGGGCCCGCATAGTTAGTACCGATCCCGTTAGGCCAAGTTGAATAATGTCTGCGTATATCTTTATATGTGAAATGTTTGAAGAATGTGCCTCCCAGCAATGGGAAGAAAATCTAAATATGTCTAATTGTAAATAGTTACCCATTGGTATTACTGAATATATAAAAATGCTTTTCACTTCCTGGTAGACAGGTACTAATACTCGCGGACGAGTATATTCAATCAAGGGGGTATGTGGCGCCCTGCTATGCAGGCGTCACAGAGGGGTACTGCACCCATAAAAGCGGTGCAGATACTCCAGCTGCAAGCAGATTCTAGGATGGTGGGTGGAACCCATAGACCAGCACCCCACACTAGATCACACGGTGGGAGGTACCTGGAAGGGAATAAAACCACTTCCAGGGAAGAAAGGAGGGTTGTTGTTCGTTGGACCTGTGGGTCTAGGGGCAGGAGGCTTCCGCCTCGAAGCTGGCTGCTAGGTCACTTGGCTGAGGGACCAGGAGGAGAGAGTTTTTAAGAGGAAGAGCTTTTCAGGCGAGGAACCGAGTTGGGAATAAGGACCTGAGGGAGTTAATCCCCGACAGTTCACCGGCCACCAGAGCCCGTACCTGTGGGATCCTCCAAGGACCACAGAAAATCTGAACACCTGGGGAGCATATATTGCTCCCAGGCTCTTAAGCAACCAATAGAGGGTACCAGGCACCGCTTGATGGTTCGGCGGCCAGAGAGTAACCCGACGGAGCGAAAAGAGAGAGAGAGAGACAGCAGGAGGTCAGGTTCGCTTTATGGGATCAGACTTCACCACCACTGGGAAGCAGGAAAGGAATAGACGGAAACAATGCGGTTTTATGGGCTTTTCCGCTTGAATTTTCACAAAGTTTTTTCATGATTTTATTAACCGGATTTTTTAGATCATCTGAGTGATATTATATTTGTATTTAGATGTGTTTTATAAGGTTTTTGTGACAAATTGCGCCAAAATGTAGTATCCTCCCTGTTTTGATGACGTTTTTGACGTCACATGCCTGGGAACACCCACTTATCTTGATAATGAATGTTGCTATAAATAAGAGGAGTTTGGTGGGTGGAGGTATCCCTGATGAAGGTGCCAGGAGGGCACTGAAACGCATAGGAAAATAAAGAAGGATTGAACTGGACATCGTCTACTCGTTTTCTTTGATGTGAGTTAACCTGGCAGCGCGGACTACAGCACACCTTTCTTCCCAAAGCATCTAGACGGAACAAAGGCACACACCAAGGGTTCCATCATACCACCTGGGATCCGCTTGCAGCCACCTGTTAGCTATCTGTTTTAACATCTGACTGCTGAACTGAGAACTGTAACCGTAACTGTAGTGAAGTGAATTTGACTGCTGCATCTTCTTTGCATGAACTTGTTCTTACACAGGATTGCTGCCCTGGAGGTCCAGTCCTGCCTGCAGAGGACTATGCCATTATAGCCGCGATACCATCGAAAACCGGCGGACTGTGGCGGCGCTGGTGCTACTTCACCAGAAACTACAGGTGGCGTCACGGCAACAAACTGTATATAATCCCTTTTATATAAAATCCACTTTTCAAAAGATACCCCAGGACACGGAGTCAGGCGCGGCCGCCATCCCCCGTGACAATCGGAGAGTTAACCCTTGCCGCCTGACACCGAGTACCCCAAAGCCCGGGTGCTACATGATATCTACTGCTGCCAGTTTTGATCGTCATCTTCATTTATGATCTTTTCTGTTCTTCTGAATCCTCTCACACGACTTCTCCATCTGTGACTTTTACAATCTTTGTTTCAGGGTGAAGATCTGACCCACATTAATACTACAGAGACATATGTGAGGGGTGATGAAGGGTGTAAAGAGGAGATTCCTACAGATAACCGCACAGGTGAGTAGTGACCACTAAATGTAGAGAAGTCACAGATTTTACTCCATCACTGGCTTCTACAATAACTTTTATCAGATGGAATTTTTGATGGGACTTTTTGCTAAGAAATGTAGGTGTCACTTCATTAAGATTTACCCTATGGGTACCACCTTATGTGCTTTACAGTGGCAGGACTAACCTTGCCTACACAGGGGTATCTATAGTGCTTGGTGTTGAGTTACTCTTCTGAGGTTTGGAGTCCTCGCTTTTTGCCTCTAGGTGTCGCTGTTTCTTCCTCCTTAAATACACAGATAAAGTTGGATTTTGTAAGTTCCTGGTGCTAGAACATTCCAACAGGAAGGGAGGGGGGTTACCCTTTAAGTTGTGTGGTGCTAATTAAGATGTTCCGGAATTGAGTATTCGCTTTGTGTCTCCAAATATGACCCTGCTGCCTGGTTCTAGAGTGAATACATCTGGTTCGTAATATATTGGGTTTTTCTCTTTTAGTCTTTTAGTAACCCACCTCAGTATTACACAGCATCCAGCCATTAGAGAAAGAAAAGAGAAAAACTGCTTCTGCAGCTTTGATGTCATGGTCATTGGCATATTTGCGCTTACGACCAATTAAACCCATTGAATAAACGTGACTGAAGTAGTTCAGACTGTCACTGACACAACGTGTGAAGTAAATGTGACTGAAGAACAGCACACTATGAGTGGCCGACCTTGTAAACAGGAGTGAAGTGTGTCACACTGACTGACAGCCTTATATACAGGAGTGAAGTGCGTCACACTATAACTGACAGCCTTGTAAATAGGAGTGAAGTGCGTCAGACTATGACTGACAGCCTTGTAAACAGGAGTGAAGTGCATCACACTATGACTGACAGCCTTGTAAACAGGAGTGAAGTGCGTCACACTATGACTGACAGCCTTGTAAACAGTAGTGAAGTGCGTCACACTATGAACATCAGTTCAAATTGAGCACCAAGCCGTGCTCCGGTTCGCTGATTGGTTTCCGCCAGCTTCGGTGACCAATCAGCGCACTTGGCGCGTGTTTTAAAACACGCTTCGCTGATTGGTCGCCGCGGCTGGCGGCGACCAATCAGCGAACCGGAGCACGGCTTGGCAGGAGTTTTGAATTATAAAAATGTTGTGAAAAGACCTGAAACAATCAGTTCATGGGAGAATAACCTCCAACAAAAGTTGAAACTGATTTGTAGGTAGGAATAGGCTAAAATTCCTCCAGGCCAATGTGCAAGACTAATCAACAATTACTGTAACCCTTTACACGCAGTAATTGCTGCACATGGGAGTCCCATCAGACACTAAAAGTAAAGTTTCTCATACTTTTGAAAAGCCATAAGGTATCATTGGTTAACATTCCTGGTTTAAAAAATGAAAATCTAATTCTTTAACTCCTATTTTGTTCATTTGTTTAGTCTGAAAAGCTGATGTAGTTTTAAGTCAAATGTATGCATAAACAAAGGATCTAAGCTATAACATTTCTCCTTATGGAGAGATGATATGTCAGGTCTGACATTCAGTATATGAAGAGACTTAAACGCCTCACATGCTCCTCTGGGTAATTTAATATGCAAATTCCCTCTTTAAAGAGGACTTGAACTCTAGCACTACATATTGGTAGTAGCTATCAAATTAGTCAATATTAACACGTTACCGAGCCTTATGATGTAACCAAGGATATAAGCCAAATCATATTCTCAGTTTGCAGAAACGGTGTTTGCTTCTCATCATTGCAAAGAGTGGGATATGATTTGGCTAGGTGAGAAGCCAAGACTGGCGATCTAAGCTATAACATTCCTCCTTATGGACAGTTGACATGTCCGTATATGAGAAGACTTTTCCCTGGGAAATTTAATATGCAAATTGCCTCTTTAAAGAGGACATGAGCTAGAGTTCAAATTCTCTTTAAAGAGGCAACATGCCTTCCACACCCCGGCCCTTTTTTACTTCCCTTTCAACCCCACTTGACTGTTTACTGTTTTTCTATGTCTGCCTCTTATACTTTCTTTGGTATTTGTTTGCCAACTTGTTAGGTTATAAGCATTATTACCCATGGCTATGGACCAATATAGACAACCTCATTATGCGGGTTGCTGACCTGTTTCTGTTTAACTATTACAGGACTTGAACACTTTCCTAGTTCCATGGTTAACTATACAGAACTGTGCACTAGTTTTGTCTTCTTTATGGGCGATTTCTGTATATTTGGAATATGTTTTTCACTTTACAAATAATAAATAAAACAAAATAAAAAAAAAAGAGGCAACATGCATACACATAGACATTTTTAAAAAGTTCACAAACTTTCGAGCTCCACTAAGGGGCCCGTTATACGGTGCCACCTTGCCGCCGATGTCGCGGGGAATCACGGGTGCGCGCATCCCCGTCAACATCGCCGAGGAGATGTCACACGTGGCAACTCGTAGCGTCGGCGACCGCTCGCTGGGTTGGCCAGGAACCCAGCGCCTGGTATCCCGCAATGTTAAACATTGCGGGTCGCCGCGTTACACTGGGCAATCATGCCTGATCGCCCTGTTCAGATCGCCAGGTTTCACAACACTGCTGTGAAACCTGGCGATCATTCTGAGGCGATATTTCGCCTCACTATCGCCGCGTCACACTAGGCGACACACCGGCGATGTTAGCGGCAATAGGCCACGCCCCTGCATCGCCGCCGAAATCGCCGGCGATGTCACCTAGTGTGACGGTACCCTAAGACTAAGAAATGTACAAAAGAACCATGGCCTGCATAGGACATTGCTGCGAAAACACTTTCGGATGTGTTCCCATAGTTGTATTTAAGGGATGTGTTTATTTTTGCTTGCAAGACATGTAAAAGAATGTGAAGGACTTTTTCTCTTTCTTTTATCCACTGCTTAGTTACCGTACATTAAACAATAATATAAACCCTTTCACTTTCTTCAAAGTGATGATTTATGTGTAAATGATCATTATGCTCTTCTAATGTGCTTTGTTCTGTACTGGAACCTGGTATAGAGTGAACATAATGAGCTGGAATCACCTAAAAAAAATAATTACAGCCCCCTTTCTGAGTTTTCTCTGGTAACTTTAAGTGACTGGCACAATGGAATAGTAACCTTCAAAGAAAGAGGCTACAATAGAGAAGGGAACATTTTTAAAAGCATAATCGCTCTATTGTGATCTACTGTCTTACTCTGTTAATATTTGAATTCTATTACGGTTTGGAAATGTCAACAAACTATATCATAAATATTAATAATTCTGTCAGTGTTATAGAAATTAAAATCAGTTTTATTCTTGGCAGGTGACTGTACGAGGAGCTCAGAAGGACATCTGATATTCTCAGATCTTACAACAGATACATGTGAAGAACATGTCAGTATACCAGATACACCTCAAGCCAATGTCGTTTCTTCTGCTTCCAAAAAGATAACTAAGCAAAACAAAACACACAGAAGGGCTGTTGAACATAAAATAGGTTACAAAGCGGAGAAATCATTTTTATGTTCAGAATGTGGGAAATGTTTTAATAAGAAATCAAATCTTCTTAGACATCAGAAAACACAAAAAGGGCACACAGGGAAGAAATCATTTTCTTGTTCAGAATGTGGGAAATGTTGTGCTACAATGGCTGAAATAGCTATTCATGAAAGAATTCACAAAGGGGAAAAGCCATTTTCTTGTTCAGAATGTGGGAAATGTTTTTCTACAAAAGATAAAATTGTTCAACATCAGAGAATTCATACGGGGGAAAAGCCATTTTCTTGTTCAGAATGTGGGAAATGTTTTTCTAGGAAATCACATCTTTTTAGTCATCAGAAAATTCACACTGGGGAAAAGCCATTTTCTTGTTCAGAATGTGGGAAATGTTTTTCTAGGAAATCGCATCTTTTTGGTCATCAGAAAATTCACACACGGGAGAAGCCATTTTCGTGTTCAGAATGTGGGAAATGTTTTTCTACAAAAGAGAATATTGTTCAACATCAGAGAATTCACACAGGGGAAAAGCCATTTTCTTGTTCAGAATGTGGGAAATGTTTCTCTAGGAAATCGCATCTTTTTGGTCATCAGAAAACTCACATACGAGAAAAGCCATTTTCGTGTTCAGAATGTGGGAAATGTTTTTCTACAACAGCTGATATTGTTCTTCATCAGAGAATTCACACAGGGGAAAAGGCATTTTCTTGTTCAGAATGTGGGAAATGTTTTTCTAGGAAACCACATCTTGTTAGTCATCAGAAAATTCACACAGGGGAGAAGCCATTTCCATGTTCAGAATGTGGGAAATGTTATTCTTTTAAATCACGTCTTGTTCGACATCAGAAAATTCACACAGAGGAGAAGCCATTTTCATGTTCCGAATGTGGGAAATGTTTTTCTACTAAATCTGACATTGGTAAACATCAGAAACGTCACACAGGGTTGCAGCCATTTTCATGTTCAGAATGTGGAAAGTGTTTTTCCGCGAAATCTGACTTTGTTATTCATCAGAGAAGTCACACAGGGGAAAAGCCATTTTATTGTTTAGAATGTGGGAAATATTTTTCTACCAAGTCTGCACTTTATAGACATCAGAGAATTCACACAGGGGAGAAGCCATGTTTTTGTTCAGAATGTGGAAAATGCTTTTCTACAAAATCTGACGTTGTTACTCATCAGAGAATTCACACAGGGGAAAAGCCATTTTCGTGTTCAGAATGTGGGAAACGTTTCACTACGAAATCTGAAATTGTTAATCACCAAGAATTCACACAGGGGAGAAACCATATTCATGTTCAAAATGTGGGAAATGTTTTGCACAAAGATCACATCTGGCTAGTCATCATATGATTCATGAAGGGAAGACAAGGCATTTAAACAAACATCAGTTTGGAGGTTGTGTTTGAGAATTGACACAGGGAAAATGCGATATTTATGTTCACAATATGGTAAATGGTTTTTGTGAAAGAGTTTGTTAAACGTTTGAGAACTTAAAGTGGAAAGAAGACATTTTCATGTTCCAAGTGTGGAAAATGTGGTACGGAGAAATAGTCTTATTAGATATATTAACTCGCACAGAGCAGAAACCATTTTAATGTTCAGAACGTGCAAAATGTTTTACAGATAAATCAGATATTGTAATGCATCAGAAAACTCGAACAAAGGAAAAGCCATTTTAATTTGCATGAAATGTTTTATGTTCAAGACAATTTTTTTATACATCAAAGCGCACACACAGGGAAGTAGACATTTTCTTTTTATACTTGTTTTATTTACAGTGTAAAATCATGTTTGTACAAAAGAAGGAAAAAACATTTAAGGCACTAAGTGACTGTGATGAATATTGGTAAGGAATATTGCCATATCCCCCATATTCCATTCCTCCCAGAAAGCAATTGAGAAGGCACATCTCACTCACAAAGAGATAAGCCCCCACCCTTGCTAGCCAGAGGCCTTTCATCTCGGGCAAGCAGCAAATCAATTAGCACGTAGCTGCCAGCCAACAAGGCCACACAAAAGGAGCTCATCCTCACCTTTGATATGCAATCAGGTAGGTGTAGGGAGCTTCCTAAAAAAAGGAGTTTTGCCAAAAGGTGACACGTCCCATATCACTGTGAGGCCAGGAGAGAGGAGACTGGACGGAGCCGTGACTATACTATTAATATCTCATAAGCCGTCCACCCTGTGATACTATCGAATATAAAAATGAACTCCACATATCTAGACAGTGACGAGGCTGGTATTCCCATGAATGTAGGATGACTGGAAGCCAGGTAAACAGGATATTGGCTACTAGGCTGCTCTCAGAGTAGCCATGTTTCATATCCAGACGAAGATAAAATCATAACTAAAAATATGAAAGTATTATCTTCCGTCTGCGATGCCCATGGACACGGCTAGGTCAGATTATAGAGTCTGGGTGTCCATATCTCCCCTCAGAGGGGTGGGAATTGTGAGACATCCCAGAGGTGCGAGATGGGTGGAGACGGGGGTCAGCCCATAATGTATAAAAATCCTCTGCCCCATCTCCACCTGGTATTTTTTCTGAATGGGCATTTTTCCACCAAGGCCAGAGATTACCGAAGGAACAGATTGGTGCCACGCCGCCATTGTGGTGCCATCAGCACTAAGGTAACTGCTCACATGTGTGTGTAATTCTGTGTATTCCATTCTTCCTTTTATTGGCATATCTGACTGTAATATTTGTAACATCTGAATAATAACTGTAAATATAAATATCTAGTGTACCATTAGGGTGATTAAATATATAAATTTAATCTTGAGTTGCTCTTTTTATCTTGATCACGATTCCCACGTCCGTGTGCTCATATAACGCTACCTGGGTTGGTTTCTGACCCAATATAAGCCCGACCACGGACCGGACTTATATTAAACGAGGAGCTAGTGGCAGCATTTGTGCTTGGGGTTATTCAGGGCCTCTGGCAGTGACGGGGTGGAGGAGATTATATGTGCTTCTAGCTGCGGGCTAGAAGACATATACCACACTCACTGAGAGGTGCCTTAATAAACCAGCACAGGCAGGGCAGCTGCGGCCCTTCCTTATCCTCAGGCAGTTCTCTGACTGACCTGGGTTTAACAGGAGGCGCTGTGGAGCTGCCAGGTTCAGTGGCCGATTCACCACAGTGACTAATACTGTGTTTCTCTGAAAATAAGGCGCCCCTGAAAATAAGACGTACTGGGGGGTTAGGGGGGTTGCTGCCCTGCTGAATATAAGGCACCGCCCAAAAATAAGGCATACCGGTATATTGCAGGACTGCATGACTGCCGATCAGAAAACTGGGGCATGCAGCTGTAAATCAACCTCCAGCCCCCCGTCATTGTGCTGGTGCCTGCCGCTGTCCCGATACCCACCGATCCAAATATTTCGGCGCCACTCTCATCCTTGTCCCTCAGAAGCCGTTTGTGTATGGTGCAATCACAGGCTGCTGTTGTACAGCCTATCCCGGACCAGTAACCAAGGGCCAATCACAGGCTAGCAGTTAATGTCGGTGCATGACGTCAGGTGGTGGTCTGTGATTGGCTGCATGGCGATAGCCTGTGACTGTCCACCCAGCGGCAGCCTGTGATTGGCCACCCAGTGGCAGCCTGTGATCGCACCCTACACATACGGCTTCTGAGTAACAAAGATGAGAGCGGGTCCTGAATACATGGATCAGCAGGCGCCAGAACAACGACAGAGGGCAGGGAGCTGAAAGCGGCGAACCGGTGAGAAGTGTCACTACTGTGTGTGTGTATGCGCGTGTCGGTGTGTGTCCCTGCATGTGGGTGTGTGGGCGTGTGGATGTTGATACCTGATTTGGGGAAGGATGGGGTTGATGAGGATAATCATTGGGGAAGAAGGGGATACTGTATTTGGGGCTGCAAGGGGATGATGGGGATACCGTATTGGGGGCTGCAAGGAGATGATAAATGTTTATTTTTCTTGTTGAACAATAAATGTGAATTCTTCATGAAAAAAATAAGACACCCCCTGAAAATAAGACATGGTGCATCATTGGGAGCAAAAATTAATATAAGACGCTGTCTTATTTTTGGGGAAGCAGGGGTACAAATATAGTGGGGCCATTCTTCATCAATGGGGACCTCAATGCCACTGGATATCTAAATCATGTAGCTATTTCAGATATGCAGTGGCATTGAGGTTTCCATTGATGAAGAATGGCCCCACTATCTTTGTACCCCATATACCTCACCATACCATCAATTTTTGTGTTCCATCAGTCTTGGAGGGATCTATCCACTGTGGGTTAGAGACAGACCAATAGCGCTGGTTTCGTTTGTTAACTTCACCATTCACAAAAGGTTTACCTCATTACTAGGGATGAGCGAGTATGCTTGTCACTACTCGGTACTCGCACGAGTATCTCGGTACTCGGGATGCTCGGCGGGCACCGAGTACCGCCGAGATGCTCGGACTCCTCACTAATAATTATCGCTCTGACACAATTACACAGCCCCCACTCCTGCCCTTTCCCAGAGACACTCGTTTTATAGCCAGAAGTCTGTGGGCGGAGCCTGTCACTAATTGACTTACCGTATATACTCGTGTATAAGCCGAGTTTTTCAGCCCAAAATTTGGGCTGAAAAGTCCCCCCTCGGCTTATACACGGGTCTATACGGTAGACCCGTGTGGTGGGGGCTGTGTGGTGGGGGCTGTGGAGGCTGGAGGAGGCGGGGGGGGCTGCTGTATGAGCGGCCCCGTCACGTGGGGCCGCTCATTAAATATGCACTGCATCCCCCTGTCAATCAGCGCAGGGGGAAGCAGTGCATATGGCCCCCCCAAAAGCTGGCACTGTCCCCCCTTGTAAGGGCCCCCCCCGGTGCTTATACTTTACCATCCCGGTGTTCTGATCGGCGCCGCTCCTCGGTGCTGCGTCGCCGTCTTCAACCTCCCGTCCGCGCTCGCTGCATCCATCCGGGTTCTCCGGCGGTCGCAGCGATATGACGTCATCGCGCGACCGCTGGAGAACCCGGATGCAGCCAGCGCGGGAGGATGAAGACGGCGACGCAGCACCGAGGAGCGACGCCGATCAGAAGACCGGGATGGTAATGTATAAGTAGCGGGAGGGGGAGGCCTTACAAGGGGGAACAGTGCCAGCTTTTGGGGGCTGTTGGTACCCCCAGGGGGCTGCTGGGTACCCCCTGGGGGCTGTTGGTACCCCCAGGGGGCTGTTGGTACCCCCTGGGGGCTGTTGGTACCCCCAGGGGGCTGCTGGGTACCCCCAGGGGGCTGCTGGGTACCCCCTGGGGGCTGCTGGGTACCCCCTGGGGCTGTTGGTCCCCCCAGGGGGCTGTTGGTACCCCCAGGGGGCTGTTGGTACCCCCAGGGGGCTGCTGGGTACCCCCTGGGGGCTGCTGGGTACCCCCTGGGGGCTGTTGGTCCCCCCAGGGGCTGTTGGTCCCCCCAGGGGGCTGTTGGTCCCCCCAGGGGGCTGTTGGTCCCCCCAGGGGGCTGTTGGTCCCCCCAGGGGGCTGTTGGTACCCCCAGGGGGCTGCTGGGTACCCCCTGGGGGCTGCTGGTACCCCCAGGGGGCTGCTGGGTACCCCCTGGGGGCTGTTGGTCCCCCCTGGGGGCTGTTGGTCCCCCCTGGGGGCTGTTGGTACCCCCTGGGGGCTGTTGGTACCCCCAGGGGGCTGCTGGGTACCCCCTGGGGGCTGTTGGTACCCCCTGGGGGCTGCTGGGTACCCCCTGGGGGCTGTTGGTCCCCCCTGGGGGCTGTTGGTACCCCCAGGGGGCTGTTGGTACCCCCAGGGGGCTGTTGGTACCCCCAGGGGGCTGCTGGGTACCCCCTGGGGGCTGTTGGTACCCCCAGGGGGCTGCTGGTACCCCCAGGGGCTGCTGGGTACCCCCAGGGGGCTGTTGGTCCCCCCAGGGGGCTGTTGGTCCCCCCAGGGGGCTGTTGGTACCCCCCAGGGGGCTGTTGGTACCCCCAGGGGGCTGTTGGTACCCCCAGGGGGCTGTTGGTACCCCCAGGGGGCTGTTGGGTACCCCCTGGGGGCTGTTGGTACCCCCTGGGGGCTGCTATATGTACCCCTGGGGGCCTGCTGTATACCACTGGGGCTGCTGTATACTACCACTGGGGCTGCTGGGGCTCCTGTATACTACCACTGGGGCTGCTGGGGCTCCTGTATACTACCACTGGGGCTGCTGTATACTACCACTGGGGCTGCTGGGGCTCCTGTATACTACCACTGGGGCTGCTGGGGCTCCTGTATACTACCACTGGGGCTGTTGGTCCCCCCTGGGGGCTGTTGGTCCCCCCTGGGGGCTGTTGGTCCCCCCTGGGGGCTGTTGGTACCCCCAGGGGGCTGTTGGTACCCCCAGGGGCTGCTGGGTACCCCCTGGGGGCTGTTGGTACCCCCTGGGGGCTGCTATATGTACCCCTGGGGGCCTGCTGTATACCACTGGGGCTGCTGTATACTACCACTGGGGCTGCTGGGGCTCCTGTATACTACCACTGGGCTGCTGGGGCTCCTGTATACTACCACTGGGGCTGCTGTATACTACCACTGGGGCTGCTGGGGCTCCTGTATACTACCACTGGGGCTGCTGGGGCTCCTGTATACTACCACTGGGGCTGCTGGGGCTCCTGTATACTACCACTGGGGCTGCTGGGGCTCCTGTATACTACCACTGGGGCTGCTGGGGCTCCTGTATACTACCACTGGGGCTGCTGTATACTACCACTGGGGCTGCTGGGGCTCCTGTATACTACCACTGGGGCTGCTGGGGAATCTGTATACTACCACTGGGGCTGCTGGGGCTCCTGTATACTACCACTGGGGCTGCTGGGGAATCTGTATACTACCACTGGGGCTGCTGGGGAATCTGTATACTACCACTGGGGCTGCTGTATACTACCACTGGGGCTGCTGGGGCTCCTGTATACTACCACTGGGGCTGCTGGGGCTCCTGTATACTACCACTGGGGCTGCTGGGGCTCCTGTATACTACCACTGGGGCTGCTGGGGCTCCTGTATACTACCACTGGGGCTGCTGGGGCTCCTGTATACTACCACTGGGGCTGCTGGGGCTCCTGTATACTACCACTGGGGCTGCTGTATACTACCACTGGGGCTCCTGTATACTACCACTGGGGCTGCTGGGGCTCCTGTATACTACCACTGGGGCTCCTGTATACTACCACTGGGGCTGCTGTATACTACCACTGGGGCTGCTGGGGCTCCTGTATACTACCACTGGGGCTGCTGGGGAATCTGTATACTACCACTGGGGCTGCTGGGGCTCCTGTATACTACCACTGGGGCTGCTGGGGAATCTGTATACTACCACTGGGGCTGCTGGGGAATCTGTATACTACCACTGGGGCTGCTGTATACTACCACTGGGGCTGCTGGGGCTCCTGTATACTACCACTGGGGCTGCTGGGGCTCCTGTATACTACCACTGGGGCTGCTGGGGCTCCTGTATACTACCACTGGGGCTGCTGGGGCTCCTGTATACTACCACTGGGGCTGCTGGGCTCCTGTATACTACCACTGGGGCTGCTGGGGCTCCTGTATACTACCACTGGGGCTGCTGTATACTACCACTGGGGCTGCTGGGGCTCCTGTATACTACCACTGGGGCTGCTGGGGCTCCTGTATACTACCACTGGGGCTGCTGTATACTACCACTGGGGCTGCTGGGGCTCCTGTATACTACCACTGGGGCTGCTGGGGAATCTGTATACTACCACTGGGGCTGCTGGGGAATCTGTATACTACCACTGGGGCTGCTGTAACTACCACTGGGGGCCTGTATACCACACTGCTGGGGGCTGTATAACTGTGCTGGGGTCCACCCTCGGCTTATACACGAGTCAATAGGTTTTTCCAGATTTTTGGGGCAAAAGTAGGGGGGTCGGCTTATACACGGGTCGGCTTATACACGAGTATATACGGTACATTGGGTTTGGTGCTCTGGTCGAGTACACGAGTATCTTGGGATGCTCGGCCAGAGCTTCGAGCACCCGAGCATTTTAGTACTCGCTCATCTCTAGTCATCACTAATCTGAAGGCAATTGTCTCTGCTGTGAAGATATGAGATGTGCAGTATCTGAAACACCAGATACTGGAAGCCTGTGCTAGTATTTCTTCTGCGGTGTGGCTATCAGTGGGAGAAGAGGGTTGCATTGATAATCCAACACAATGGCCAGTACTTTGAACACATTTTATAAGTGGTCATAAACTTGTAAATAACTCATGAAGGAATAAAGTTAAGTTACAACCAATCACACCATTGTTTTTCTTATGAAATTCTCAATACGTTTGATGTGTCACATGACCCTCTTACCGAAAAAAATAAAGTTGGATCCAAAATGGCCGCCATGGTCACCACCCATCTGGAAAAGTTTTTCACCTCCTATATACTAATGTGCCACAAACAGGAAGTTGATATCACCAACCGTTCTCATTTTATTTAGGTGCATCCATATAAATGGCCCACCCTGTAGAACTGATATGCAGTGAATGAATGGTGAGAAATGAGCTGATCATTCCCTATTCCACCATTGTATGCAAATATATCTATCTTCTGAAAAGGAATGAGTGAACCCAAACAGACATGTTCAGCGTTTGTACTGGACATCTAGTATCTGGTTCCAGACTCTGACATCTAAGTGGAAGTCTGTGTTCATGTTTGGCAGCTGAATAAAGCTTGTTAAAAGGCTGCAGCACATTGAACTGGCATGGCTGTGCTTGGCCAGCGCACCACCTGACCTGTATAAAGACTGGACCACAGGTTGCACTGCCATACTGAAAACATCCGCGCCTAGTGCAGACATCTCTAATTCATTGTGGTGCATCCAGCCGTAACACAGCCTTGTGCATACAGCCTTGTGCCGATTTCCCTAATCCATCCTTGTGCATACAGCAGTAATACAGCCTGGTGCAGGCTGCCATAATATAGCCTGGTGCAGAAAGCCCTAATACAGCCTCATCCATACAGCCCTAATACATTTTACTGCATATAGGCCTAATACTGCTTCACGCAGAGTTCCCTAATCCAGCCTTGTGCATATGGCCCTAATACAGCCTAGTGCAAATAGCTTTCACAGTACTGTTCAAAATAATAGCAGTTCAATATGATTAGCTAGAGTATTCACTCTTTTTGGTATAAACTATATAGCCACTTGTCAAACAATTTACCATGGCCTGTATCTACCGAGGGTGGCACTGGACGTGGTGTTTATGTTATGGCCAATCAGTCCTGCATCAGAGGCATATGTGCAAGGGACAATGCATCCTGCACCAGGGGCGTACATAGCGATTATGAAGTCCCATATCAGAAGTTCAAATTGGTTTCCCCCCCAAAAAAAAAATAATATTTGGCTAGGTCACATTGGTACATACCTCTCAACTTTGCTACCCTTACAATGTAAATTTCCTCCTATTGCAGCCCATAGATTCCTCGTTCATTGCCTCATAATGTATGATAACAACAGAAATGCCCCGCAAACACTGTATGATCCCCCAAAGTGAATTCATCCTTGGTTCCCTCCACATGAACCTACTGTACCGTCAACTACCCCGGCACAGTATGATCCCCAACTGTGACAACACACAGCACTCCATGTAGTGTAATGGACCTACATACAGTATAATGACCCTACACCTCTTCACACTGTATAATGAGCCTCAACACAGCCCTTAAATAGTCCTCCATAAAAAATAAAGGCTTCCTCATAACCCTCCAAGTACTATCATGCCCCCCAGAGAGCTCTCCAAATATAATGGCTTCTATATATTATAATTGACTCCATATGTTATAATGCATCATTTATAGTCCTCCATATATTATAATGCATTCCATAGTCCTCAACATATTATAATGCACTCCCATAGTCCTCCATATATTATGATGCAACCCCATAGGCCTTCATATATGATAATGCACCCCTCATAGCCCCCCATATATTATAATGCACCCCCATAGTCCTCCATATATTATAATGCAGTCCTCCAAAAACTATAAGGCATCGCCCATTGTCCTTCATAAAGCCCCTCAAAGTCCTCCATATGTTATAATGGACTCCCATAGTCCTCCATATACGATAATGCACCCACATGGACTATATACTATAATGCACACCCATTGTCCTCCGTATAGTATAATGCACCCCCATAGCCCTTTATACTATAAAGCACCCCCCATATATATAAAACACCCCCTTAGTCCTCCATATGCTATAATGCATCCACCATATATATACAGCACCCAGCTATATATATACAGCACCCCCATATATACACAGCACTCCCCTATATATACACTACTCCCATATATATATATATATACAGCACCCTCATTTTCAGTACTCCCTCATATATATGCAGAACTCCTATATATACAGCATATTACCTACTACTTTGTTCTTTCAGGTCCGTCCTCTCCCTCTTCCCAACGCACATTTCGTGTAGTTACTTCCTCAGGAGGCCACCTCAGGAGGCTCCTGAAGAAGTGACCACATGAAATGTGTTTTGGGGTGGGGGAGAGGACGGACTTGACAGACCACAAGGTTTAAAGTAAATGCTCCTTGTATTTACTGTACCAGCAAGTAGCACTGCCTGATGCAAACAGTTCAGGTCGCTTCATGGTGGGTGCGCACTGCCTGTATCAACAGCTGTCAGGTACACAAGTGTCCAGCCATGGGACAGTTTTGGAGAATGGAGAGGATGAAATGTGTTCACAGCAAGGTGGCACTGAAAGAAGAGAAAACTATTAGCGTACAGGACCATGGAGAGCTCCTGACTTCAGGTACTGTACGCTAATAGCGTACAGGACCTCAAAGAGCTCCTGAGCACAGGAGTCGGCCGGCATTTACTGTAAATTAATGATTACCGCTAATCCACGGTTTTTAGCTAAAACAACTATTAACCCATGGACACACAGTGCGTGGTGTCAGCATGTGTGCAGGGAGTGTGGACACTCCCTGGACATAAGCTGGCACCACACAAACTTCGGGTTAACCCTGCAGAAACCGGCTTATGAGCCACATCTGCAGCCTCTGTGCTGACATGCCACACAGAGGCTGCAGATGGGGTTAATAAGCAGCTAAACCCAAAATGTGGCCAGCAGTTGGGTTTTTAATTATCATCTTTCACCACTGCTGTCACAGCGGTGAAAGATGATTTGTTACTGTACCGGGAAAGTGGCAAATTCAAGCTCTGCGGCTTTGACAGCCGTGGAGTTTGAGGCAATTTCTAAAGCGCACGCGTGCGACTATCACACAGTGTGCTGTATGGGTGTGAGTTTGACTCGCGCCCATATACTTTGCATGGCCACTCGCGCGAGCAAATTGCGTTCAATTGCAGCCTGCTGCGATTGAACTCGCATTTTTCTTGCAATGCGAGTAACTTGCGCTAATGTGGCCAGTATCATTTAATGATACTTGTCAGAGTGCAATGCGAGTCTCCCTGACATTGCACTCGGGCGAGGCACACTTCAGCCTAATTGTAGGGCTAGGTGTTGTTCCCGATCAACGGGTCTTCTGGTCATCGGTTTTGGCTCTATACAATCAGGAAAAATTTTAGGCGACCGTCACATGCTACAATATCGTGAGCGATATTGTTAGCGATCACGTGCACGCGCGATCGCTAACGATATCGCTCACATCGCTGGTGAGATGTCACACAGACAGACTCACCAGCGATGTGGAGCAGCGAGATCGCTGGTAACTATGGTACACATCGGGTTACTTGGCGCCGCGCGGCGCTTAGTAACCCGACGTTTACCATAGATACCATCTCCCAGCATAGGCTCTGCCGCTGGGAGATCGTTCATCGTGGTGTCACACACCACGATGAAGCAGATTGTTCAAGCGATTATAGCTTGATATGAGCTCCGGCTCTCATATCTGCGATGTCACGATCAAGCGATTTTACATTGTAAAATCGCTTGATTGCACGCAGCGATGCACAAACGATATCGCATAAGCGATCAAAAAGCAGATCACTTAAGCGATATCGGGCAGGACATTGAAGCGTGTGACAGCTGCCTTACAGCCATTATAAATTTCAAAGGGTCGTTTCACATCTGTGCGCCAATGCGTTTGCCAGCATTGCACTAGCGCAGGTGGTAGCACAGCTAAGCACATCGGCACACAGATTACCTTGTATGGACGAGCGCACCGCATCCCGGAAGCGCAAGTGTGAAAGGGCCTGTGTCACAGCGTATGCTACTTTCACACTACGATTTTGCTAAATCCGATGAAAATCGGACAGCATCGGATCCGATTTAGCCCCCATGTTCTCCAATGGGGATCGGATCGGATGTGCACTTAATGGCATCCGATTTGCATCCGATCCGATTCTGTCCGATTTTTTTCAGGAGCCAAAATTGGAGACTGCGCCGATTTTGGTATCCGATTCAAAAATCGGATCTGATTAAAATAATATGGGAGTCTATGGGGGATCGGATCGGATAGAAAATCGGATCCGATATCGGATCCGGTTTTCTGTATTGAGCATGCTTAATACCCTAGACCACTCCCAAAACCTCCCACAGCCATTTAAATCGGATCGGATGGCATCCGATTTTTAGCATCTGATGCTGTCTGATTTTCATCAGACATCATCGGATTTAGCAAAATCGTAGTGTGAAAGTAGCCTAAATCCGGACTCACTGGAAACATCGTATGACGCGTTTCTGGTGACACAGGCCCTGTCACACTTGCGCTTCCGGGTTCCATTGTCCTGCGCTCGCCCATACAAGGTAATGGCGGAGTAAGCGAATTGCGCTTCACCTGTGCGCCGATGCGCTTGGCTGTGCTATCACCTGCGATAGCGCAATGCTGGAAAATGCATTGGCGCACAGATCATGAGATGTGAACTAGGTCAAACTATTTTCCAAACAAAGCCACGTTTGATGATTTTTTAGTAAATTGCTCGGGAACAGAATCTGACATGTTTGTGCTGAATTTGAAATTGGCGAAATGTTCAGGGACAGTTCCCTCATCTCTACAAGGTGGACACTAAAATCCAATGTCAGGACTGTGTAAGATCCAGCTTCATGTCTGCTCTGTGCTGACAGGACCTGTGGTGATGTCACAGTCATGTGATCAGTCACATGGGGAGGAGGAGCCAGTCTAGAGTTTGCAAGAAGAGGCATGTTTCCATTATAGAAAGGAAGCCGCCACATGTAAGAGAAGAGAGAGCTGAGAGTGAGGTAATGATGGAGGAGAATGAGGGGAACAGACTGTGTGTGATAAAGGGGAGCGGGACTAAATCCTGGTGGACAGAGGGACAAACCGGGGGCTTTCACCCACTAGGATTTAGTCACAGCCATATATCTAGTGTGCGGCTCTGCAGGGGGAACAGGGATGGGACCATTCCCCATTACTGGAACCCCTTCACTGCTGAGCCCATCACAAACCTGTGACTGTGTGTTATACCGGGGGCAGGACGGGGCCATGACTGGATGTAGTGATCATGTGAAGCCGGGAACAGCTCCGGAGATTTCTTACCTGGGATCTTTATGATGTTACATCGTCATCTTCTCCCCATTCAGGTCCCTACAATATCGGATCCTCTCAGTGGAGATCTTCTATACAAGACAATTCTCCTGATTGCCCCATCAAGGATGGATAAGGACAAGATGGCGGAGAGGATCTTCCACCTCACCCTAGAGATCCTCTTCCTTGTTACTGGAGAGGTGAGAGATTGTGATGACAATGTCACATGACATCATTCTTATCTATGGACAGAATAACAGATGACAGAACTGGAGAGGTGAGGACTCTGGAAATGTCTGGAGACTGGAGATTTATTAATGTGTCTCTCCATAACCAGGATTACACAGTAGTGAAGAAGACCTCTAGTGATCTGTGCTGTCAGGACCCTGTGTCTGAGGGAAGACCCCTGAGCCCAATCACGGGGCCTCCACCTCACCCCCTGATACATGAGGACATCAATGACCAGAAGATCCTAGAACTCACCTACAAGATGATTGAGCTGCTGACTGGAGAGGTGACACTGCTGGGAATGCTGCTGGGACATTATACAGTAACGCTATGAAGGGATCGGGGGTGACAATGGTATCATTGTATGTGTCAGGTTCCTATAAGGTGTCAGGATGTGGCCGTCTATTTCTCCATGGAGGAGTGGGAGTATTTAGAACAACACAAAGATCTGTACAAGGACATAGTCATGATGGAGGATCCCCAGCCCCTCACATCACCAGGTAATAGACAGGACTAAATACACACGGCCTATAATGATCTGTATGTAAAGAATGAATTCAGTCCCTGTATGTGTCTCCTAAAGGTCTATCCAGTGAGAGGACAACACCAGAGAGATGTCCCCGTCCTCTTCTTCCACAGGACTGTAAACAAGAAGATCCCGATGTTCCTCAGGATGATCAGGTAGATGGAGAGAAGGTGTGATGAGATCTCCCTATGATGTGTAGACGGCTGTGAAGATCTTGTGCTCAGTCTTGTTTTATCTACCAGTATTATACACTGGACTATTTATCAGGCTGGTTTCACACTTGCATATTTTGCGTATCATGCATGATAAACCTGCATCTCCCGCGATATGCATGGTCCCCCACAGAATTGTGAAAACAGATGCTAATGGATGCCCACGCAATGTTATTTACACAGATACGTCAACAGTCTCCAGAGATAGGGGTGGAGGTTGCTCAACTTTGCTTCCGAGTACGCTCAGTTCCGCCAAACAAATACCTGCACACATCCATCTTGTCCTGGATTGGTGGTCCATAGTGCTCGATGTTTATTCCAGATGGATCTGTGCATGTCCATGTGACTGCCTGTTTTTGATGCGACACATTCGCCACATTTTGCATTTTTGTGTCATGAAAAATATGCAGACACACGGATCCGTGGGAACATGGTGACAACTGGATGCACACGCAAGTCCCATCCATCATTATTGAAAGTCAAAGGAGACGAAAATGGATCTGTGGTCATCCATATTTACACGAATGCAAAATACGCAAGTGTGAAACCAGCCTTTGGCTACGTTCACACGTAGCATAATTTGTGCGTATTTATGCAGTGGCGCTTTTTTGCGCAGGTACGACACAACAAAAGACGACTGCATTCACACGCCGCCCTTTTTTCGGCGCGCTTTTCCCAAGCCCATTTTATTATGTGGCATATGGGAAAAGCGCGCTGAAGAAGGCACGCGCTTTTGCAGTGTAAATGAGTACGCAAAAATATGCAATAACACGTGTGAACGTAGCCTTAGAGACACTTTCACACACTTTAGAAATATCCAGTGATATTACATCCTGTATATGTAATCATCTCATCATTTAGGTATCTGCAGCTGAATACAACGATGGAGTCCTCTAATGTATTACAATACAGTCATCGTTAGTAAGCATAGATGGGGCTATAGCAGAAGACGACCAGTTCCAGTGTCATTGATGATTGGGCAGCTGGGATATGTAGTTCCACTGGCAGCAGATGGTAATGTCACGGTAGCTGAAGTGGGATGCTGGATCCCTAAACACTTCCATCATGTCCCCAACAATTGTCAAAGCGGGAGGTTGCATTTATAGTGATGGTATATGACCCCCAGGGGCCCTCCTGTAGTGGTTATGTCTGGGTGCTGGGGTGTTGTATATCACCCCCGGGGGCTCTCCTTTAGTGGTGATGTCTGGGTGCAGGTGTTGTATATGACCCCCGGGGGGCGCTCCTGTAGTGATGTCTGGTTGCAGGTGTTGTAGCACCCGTGATGTTCGTACAATTACAGGCAGCCGGACACACAGGTGAACTTGAAAACATAACGCTTTACTTCAGGGAATAATATGACACAGTCTGTCAATTGCAAAGTGTCTGTGGTTCACCATGTAGGACACACTTGATATTTTGTTTTCACCTCATGAAACAAGCACATTTCGGACCTTTCAGGTGGCTGGAGTACAGGCCTCGTCACTTGCTATGGGATGTAATCAGTGTTGGTCTGGCTTGCCAGGATACCAGGTAAACGCCCAGCAGATCCCAGGTCTCCATGCCCTCGCCCCAACCCTCTCAACCCCCCTCTCGCGCTGATCGAGGGGGCCTGACGGGTCCCCATGGAGCCACCGCTAATCAGAACGGTGTGCACTGTCTTCTTCTCTGGGGTAGAGCAGGAAGACGTGATCTCCCTGCTCTACCCGCTGCCTCCTATGTGCACAGCAGCACAGTGACACTGCTGGCGCATGCGTAGGAGGTCAGAGTCTCGGAGCGATGATGTCGTTGCTCCGGGACTTCTGTGTAGGCGCACATCAGCAGCATAGTGATTTCCCAGCAACTGGAGGATTGTTGGTGAGGTGAGTAAAGTGTATTTTTTTCTTCAAATGCTAAGGGGCTCAGGCTGGGGGCCAGGGGCCAAGGATGGGAGCATATACCAGGAACCCAGGATGGGGGCCACGGGCTCAGGATGGGGACATATACCTGATGCCCAGGATGGGGGGGGGTCAGGGGCTCAGGATCGGGGCATACACCAGGGGCCCAGGATGGGGGGCAAGGGTTTCAGGATGGGGGCATATATCAGAGGCCCAGGATGGGGGCCAGGGACCAAGTATAAGGGCCTGGGGCTCGGGATGAGGGCATATACTTGAAGCCCAGGTTTGGGGCCAGAGGGCCAGGATGGGGGCCAGGGGCTCAGAATGGGGGCATATAACCGAGGCCCAGGATGGGGGCCAGGGGCTCAGGATAGGGGCATATACCAGGGGCCCAGGATTGGGAGTCAGGGGCTCAGGATGAGGGCATATACCAGGGGCCCAGGATGAGGCAAATACCAGGGCCCAGAATGGGGCCCAGAATGGGGGCCAGGGACCCAGGATGATGCATATACCAGGGGCTCAGGATGGCAGCCTATACCAGTGCCCAGGATGGGGGGACATATACCAGGGGCTCAGTATAGGGGCATATACCAGGGGCTCAGGATGGTGGCATATACCAGGGGCCCACGATGAAGGGACGAATACCACAGGCCCAGGATGGGAACCAGAGACTCAGGATGGGGGGACATATACCAGGGGCCCAGGATGGGGGGACATATGCCAGGGACCCAGAATGGGGGACACATACCAGGTGCCAAGATGGGGGACACATACTAGGGGCCCAGGATGGGGGACACATACCAGGTGCCAAGATGGGGGACACATACTAGGGGCCCAGGATGGGGGATATATACCAGAGGCCCAGTGTGTGGGAGCACAGTGGTGACATTATTGTGTTGGGGGGCACAGTGCTGACATTATTACGTGGGCGGCACAGTGCTGACATTATTACGTGGGGGGAGCACAGTGGTGACATGTGGGATGCACAGTGGTGACATTATGTGGGGCAAAGTGGTAACATTATTATATGGGGAGCACAGTAGTGGAATTATGTGGGGGCACAGTGATTACATTATTATGTGGGGGCACAGTGGTGGTATTATGTGGGGGCACAGTGATTACATTATTAAATGATGGGAACAGTGATTACAATATTAAATGGGGGCACAATGGTGACATTATGTGGGGGGCACAGTGATTACATTATTAAATGGGGGGAACAGTGATTACAATATTAGGGGCACAGTGATTACATGATTAAATGGGGGCACAGTGGTGACATTATGTGGGGGGCACAGTGGTGGTATTATTATGTGGTGGGCACAGTAGTGGAATTATTATGTGGGGGGTACAGTGATGACATTATTATGTGGGGCAGTAAGAGGAGCCCTGTTTATGTGTCACACAGCAGGTGCAGTAATAGGGACACATACAGCAGCGATGGCTCAGTATTGGGATATCAGTAGGATGAGGTATTTGTGGAGGTTGGGAATAGATGGGGACGCCCAGCACGCTTCTTGTGACCCTGTTGGCTATTTGCCATGAAACACTTGATTGTTTGGTGATCACACTTCAAAAGTTTGACAATTTCATGACTGCTGCATCCCTCTGCAAGACATCTCACAATTGTGGACTTTTCAGAGCCCGTCACATCTCTCTTCTGACCCATTTTGCCTAAGGAAAGGCATTTGCCTAATAATTAAGCACACCTTATATAGGGTGTTGATGTCATTACACCACACTCCTCCTCATTACAGAGATGCACATCACCTGATTTACTTAATTGGTAGTTGGCTCTCAAGCCCATACAGCTTGGAGTAGGACAACATGTATAAAAGTATCATGTGATCAAAATACTCATTTGCCTAATAATTCTGCAATCAGTGTAGATGTCTGTATCTTCTCACAATGTTCTGGTTATGGAGACGCTGGTTAGAATTAGGAGGTGACAGGTTGGATTATACAGGACACCTGTACATGTTTTGATCGTCATGTTCATTTATGATCTTTTCTGTTCTGAATCCTCTCACACGACTTCTCCATCTGTGACTTTTACAATCTTTGTTTCAGGGTGAAGATCTGCCCCATAATAATACTACAGAGACATATGTGAGGGGTGATGAGTGGTGTAAAGAGGAGATTCCTACAGATAACCGCACAGGTGAGTAGTGACCACTAAATGCAGAGAAGTCACAGGTTTTACTCCATCACTGGCTAGCTTTTATCACATGTAATTTTTCCATCATCGCCACGACAGCACCACCTTAGAGAGAGAGGACCGCCCATTCAAGACAGGAAACCTCTGAGATAAAAAAGGCGGTACCTCTCCTGCGCCTCAGTTTAGGTTTCCCGTCTTGGAGGTGGGAGACCTCTGAAGCTCAAGCGGTTCCCTGGCCTGACCCAGTAGCTGGAAGAGGCAGTCTTATCTGACTATGTGTGGCTCCAGACTCAGGTGGCAGAAGCTCCTCCACGGGGTAATCACTTCTTGTGGTGGAGGGCGTGGGGTCTAGCAGAGGGCCACAGGCGGCTTCATCTCAGCCCAGCGCCACCCAGAATGCACGCGTGCACGGCTCTAACCTGTCACACTGTGCAATGGGTGAAGGAGGATGGATGACAGCTGCTCTACCATTTTTTGCTGGTAATTTTGAAATTCCCGCCGTGAGACAGCTACTTCCGGTCCTGCGGCGAAACCGTAAGTGACACGGCCCCGCTCATGCGCAATGGATTCCAAGATGGCGGTGTCCGGAATCCGGATGGTGCAGGGGTCAGAGGCTTTTGGAGGGAGCGGTGACCACAGGAATCCTGCTGGAGTATGTAGCATGGCTATCATCCGTCGCTGATGCCAGAACTGACAGTGGTCACTCAGACTTCGGGTGGTGGCCTCAAGTCCTTCCAGAAGGCGGTCTCAGTGGATGGATCCTAATCAGCCTCTGAAGCCGGTATTCTTCATTCTAGGGTAAGTGCCCTGTGATGTGATATGTGTATTTTTACACTCTCTTTTTCTTGCCTTGTTCCCTTGGACGGCAAGGAACAATTGAGTAAACTTAAGTATTGAGAATGTGCTATCTGCAAAGTTTCTCTTGCTGAGGATTAGGTGAAGGATTCATGTTACCTTGTATTAATATGGCTGTAAGGTGGGAGGTTCTCACTTGGCCTCAAGTCTCAGGGAGATGACAGGGGTGAGGGGAAGCCGTATGTTCCGACATCGGTTTTACGTGTCCGTGGTGAACACACGTGCCAGGCTTCGGTTGAGGATTTAATGTTGGTCTCTCATATAAAAAGAGATGTAGCTTCCTGTTAAACTGGAAGATCCCCTATCTTATTATGGACTATTGGAAGAACCCCGATGTTAAGGGTTCTCTTCTTATATGTCAAACAGCACATATGCTAAGGTTGGATTACGCACAGCTCCCCCTTAGTTACGAATGGTCACAGACAGCAGTTATCATGATGATATCACACTATGGGCCAACCATGGCCAAGATGAAACAAACATGATATACCTCTTTGAGGAAGAGGCTCCCGTTTCATGGGATACAACCCCCAGGATTTATGTAGCAGTGGCCCGGAGTCAAAAGCGTTCTTCCCTGTGGGGGACGGATGGCTAACTGCGAAGTTCCTGGGAGTCCACTGATAGTGTATTTTGGTCTTCAAGTTCTGGCAAGTCAGTCGCACGCTCTCTTATGACATGGCTGCGGCCGTTGAAGTCCCAGTTCGGGGATGATGTGCCAAGGGAGGAGATTTTTGTCATCTTTTCCTTTGGTTCACTCTGCTGCTGAGTTTTGGCAGCTTCCGCTGCCTCTCTCAAATTTGCGGCATGGCACCTTCCTTATAATTGAAGTCTTGGCCAGGGGACCCTTAGTCTATGCTAAATTGTGCTCTTTGCCCTGTGTGGAGGATTTTCTATTTGGTAACCTGTGGATGAGATTTAGAACACGCTAGTACAGAAGAAAAAAAAAACACAATTTCCCATCCTTCCGCAGTTGTTCCTTAGTAGTCCACAGTTTTCCAGACGGAGGTTCTCTACGCAGTCCAGAGATCCCTTGCCATTAACCTTCCTAGCGTTATTCCCGAGCCTGACTCGGGGTTAACATTCACTACCAGAAGCGTTAACCCCGAGTCAGGCTCGGGCTTACCCGCGTTCGCGGCAGATGCGGTAAAAAAACCGCATCTGCCGCACTTGCGCCGCACTTGCGGCGCGGTTGCGGTAATCTGCATAGTAAAGGGAACCAACCACCTCGGATGACCCTCATACACTGATAATATGTGCCCCTGCAGCCTAGTAAACCATTAGCAGCACTGTTTTTGTGTGATCTTATAAACTTACATGCCTGCGTACTTGAGGGCGTCTCCCTGTGTGTGCTGGCACTTGTGAGCTGTGCTCGTCATGCCTGCTCTCCCCTCCCTCATGCACGCCCCCTCTCAGCCTGCTATAGTGATGTGAGGCTGATTGCGTCATAAAGGGGCGGGGCTACCGGGGTGCGCGATTTAGTCCCGCCCCTTTATGACGCAATCAGCCTCACATCACTATAGCAGGCTGAGAGGGGGCGTGCATAAGGGAGGGGAGAGCAGGCATGACGAGCACAGCTCACAAGTGCCAGCACACACAGGGAGACGCCCTCAAGTACGCAGGCATGTAAGTTTATAAGATCACACAAAAACAGTGCTGCTAATGGTTTACTAGGCTGCAGGGGCACATATTATCAGTGTATGAGGGTCATCCGAGGTGGTTGGTTCCCTTTACTATGCAGATTACCGCAACCGCGCCGCAAGTGCGGCGCAAGTGCGGCAGTGCGGCAAGTGCGGCAGATGCGGTTTTTTTACCGCATCTGCCGCGAACGCGGGTAAGCCCGCTTTTAGCAAAAAATTCAAGACCTAAACAGACCGCCAGGGAGGTTACAGAGCCAGCTAAGTGACGGCTCGCTCCGAGGTGGGAGGTAGACTCTCCTGATTCTCCCAGCCTGCTCCCGGAAAATGCCTGCGATTGGGCTCTAAGTATTATCAGAGACAGGGTGCGGCTGGAGGGCTTCGGCCTTAGGGGGTTCCTCGTAATACCATCTGTCAGCTGCCCAGAGGGATGCAGGTTCTGATAGTCGACGTACTGTCCCTGGGCAATATGCAGTTGTACCTTCAGTGCCCCTAGCGAAGGAGGTAGGGGATTTTGTTCCACGCTGTTTCTGGTTCCTCAGTCGGACGGCTCGCTTGGGTCAGTTGTCAACCTGAAAGACCTGAGGGGCCTTCTGGCACATGGTAACATTGAAGTCGGCAATCGGACTGTTTCCACATTGTTCTTGGTGGTGCTGGTCCTAAGAGAAATGTCCTACTAGGTTCCGCTCCACCTGCACCACCAGCAGTTCCTGGTTTTGCTGTATACATAGGGGGCTCCCTCTGCTATTTTCAATACTTTTTAAAAACGGATCTTTTACAAAGTTTTTGTCAGAGGTAATGTCTCACCTTCGTCACCAGCAGATGTTGATAAATCCTTATTTAGACGATCTACTGATTGGGAAACCACCGGGAAGACTACATAAGTCACCTGCAGGTTGTGCGGTCCACCTTACTAGACCTCGGGTGGATTATCAACCTAGTAAGATCCAGATTAGTCCCCACCACCAGACCGATGTTTCTAGGGATGTTTCTGGACTCACGATCTCACCTTTGCCTGCTTCCGGAGGCCAAGCAACAATGGCTTCAGGCGTCTGTCAGGGCCATTGTAGTGACTCCACAACTGACATTACGGAGAGCTATGTCTCTTCTTGGCTCCCTCACTTCATGTACCCCAGCGGTTCCTTGAGCTCAGTTACACATTCTCTCAGTCTCCCAGTCTCTGCTCTCCCAGGGGCCGGTTCATCATCCCCTGGTCTCGGATCTCAGCTGATGGCCTGGAACTTGAACGGTGGCTCCTGTTGCGTAGAGGGTTTTCCGCTTGACTGATTCGGACTCTGATGTCCAGTAGGAAGCCAATTACAACTAAAATTTACGGTAAAGTGTGGAACAAATTTCTGTCCTCTTCTGGAGCAAGCCAAGAGGGGGAAGCACCAGTGACAGCTATATTGAAGTTCCTACAGAAGGGTTGGGAGTTGGGTCTCTCAGTTAATACCCTAAAACTCCAGGTCTCGGCCCTTGGGGCATTGTACAATTCTGACTTAGCTGGGGTATCTTGGGAATCTCGTTTTATCCAGTCCTGCAAACGAGCCACTCCGGTCCCCTGTCTGAAAATGCCTCCTTAGGATCTCAATTTAGTGTTGGAGGCTTTAACTAAACCTTCCTTTGAGCCTTTGTTTTCAGCTTCTCCTACAGTCCTTACTCTGAAGGTGGTCCTGTTGGTGGCTTTGACGTCAGCTAGACAGCTTAGCGACCTGCAGTCCCTGTCAGTGGTGTGGCCTTATACTCGGATTTTGCAGGATGGGGTCATCCTCAGGCTGAACCTTTCCTATCTCCCGAAGGTGGCTAAACATTTCCACAGGGTGCTGGAGATTGTGCTCCCTTCCTTTTGTGACCATCCATCTAATCAAAAGGAGGAAGTTTTACACACCTTAGATGTCAGGAGGGCATTTCTTACTTACTGTACTTGGGACAGGTCCAAAGAATGGTGAAGGGCTCAGACCCTCTTCGTGCCCTTACATGCTTACCTTTTGAGGCCCCCTGATCTAAGGGTACCTTGGCAAGATGGCTACGGAGGGCTATAGCCTTAGCTTATTCTGCTAGTCAGGTGGATGTTCCTGAGGGTATCACTGCACATTCTACCAGGGCAGTCGAAGCATCGTGGGCAGAGAAGGCTGACGTCCCCTTAGAGTTAATCTGTTGGGCTGCTCCCTGGTCTTCTCCTTCTACCTTTTTCAAGCATTACAGACTTGATCTTTCTTCCACTAAAGACGTGACCTTTGGTAGACGGGTTCTTCAAGTGGTGGTCCATCCCTAAATTTTCTTTTCTCTGAAATCTCTCAGATGGCGCTGTCGTGGCGATGATGAAAATCTAAATTACTTACCGGTAATGGGTTTTTTCTGGAGCCACGACAGCATCACCGCATCCCTTCCTTAATTCTTGTTGATGTGTTTCACGTTTGGAGTGTTATGATTGATGATTTCTTTGGTGGTGGTTGTGTACTGTGTTTTGGTGGTACTCTCCGATCTCTGTAAACAAACTGGGTTGCAGGAGAGATACCAACTTTTTTATCTCAGAGGTTTCCTGTCTTGGATGGGCGGTCCTCTCTCTCAGGTGGTGCTGTTGTGGCTCGGAAAAAAAACATTACCGGTAAGTAATTTTTGATGGGTACATTATGCTTGGAAATGTAGGTGTTGCTTCATTAAGATTTGCACTATGGACGCCAGACATAGTGAAGGGATGTGGTGAGGTAAGATGGGCAGAATACATTAAGAGGCAAATGCCAATGAATTAATTTGGCACTTGTTTATGGTGTGCACCTTGCCTGAAATGTTAGTTTATTAAAGGACTGGAGTAGCATTTATGGCGTAAGTTACACCACCATAATAGCCTAATTTGGCAGTTGTGCTCAGAAGTTTACATACCCCGGCAGATTTTATGTTTTCTTGACCTTTTTTCAGAGAATATGAATGATAACACAAAAGTTTTTTCCACTTATGGTTAGTGGTTGGGTGAAGCCGTTTATTGTCAAACTACTTGTATTTCTCTTTTTAAATCATAATGACAACCAAAAGCATCCAAATGACCCTGATCAAAAGTTCACATATCCTGGTGATTTTGGCCTGATAACATGCACAGAAGTTGACACAAATGGGTTTGAACGGCTAATAAAGGTAACATCCTCACCTGTGACCTGTTTGCTTGTAATCAGAGCAGAGTACATAAAAGCTGAGTGAGTTTCTGGGATCCAGACAGACTCTTGAATCTTTCATCCAGCCACTGACGTTTCTGGATTGTGAGTCATGGGGAAAGCAAAAGAATAGTCAATGAATCTACGGGAAAAGATAGTAGAACTGTATGAAACAGGAGGGGGATAAGAAAAGATATCCAAGGAATTAATAATGCCAGTCAACAGTGATCAAACTGTGATTAACAAATGGAAAATCAGGGGCTCTGTAGAAACCAAACCACAATCAGGTAGACCAACAAAAATTTCAGCCACAACTGCCTGGAAAATTCTGGATGCAAAGAAAAACCCACAAATAACATCAGCTGATATACAGGACTCACTGAAAACTAGTGGTGTGGCTGTTTCAAGATGCACAATAAGGAAGCACTTGAAGAAAAATGGGCTGCATGGTCGAGTGGCCAGAATAAAGCCATTACTGCGCAAATGTCACACAGTATCTCGCCTACAACACGCCAAACAGCACAGGGACAAGCCTCCAAACTTCTGGAAGAAGGTCATTTGGAGTGATGAGACCAAAATTGAACTTTTTGGTCACAACTATAAAGGTTACATTATTAAAAATGAGTAACTGAAATATCACATGGTCATAAGTATTCAGCCCCTTTGCTCAGACACTCATATTTAAGTCACATGCTGTCTGTTTCCTTGTGATCCTCCTTGAGGTGGTTCTACTCCTTCATTGCAGTGCAGCTGTGTTTAATTAAACTGATGTAACTTGATTTGGAAAGGCACACACCTGTCTATATAAGACCTCACAGCTCACAGTGCAAGTGAGACCAAATGAGAATCATGAGGTCAAAGGAACTGCCCAAGGAGCTCAGAGACAGAATTGTGTTAAGGCACAGATCTGGAAAAGGTTACAAAAGAATTTCTGCAGTACTCAAGGTTCCTAAGGGCACAATGGCCTCCATAATTCTTAAAAGGCAGAGGTTTGGGACCACCAGAAGTCTCACTAGACCTGGCAGTCCAGCCAAACTGAGAAATTGTGGGAGAAGAGCCTTGGTGAGAGAGGTAAAGAAGAACCCCAAGATCACTGTGACTGAGCTCCAGAGATGCAGTATGGAGATAGGTGACTTTGTAGAACTTTCTCCTATCACTGCAACCCTCCACTAGTCAGGGCTTTATGAGAGACTATGAAAAATAAGATTCTCTGGTTCGATGAGACAAAGACAGAACTTTTTGGTGATAATTCTAAGCGGTATGTGTGGAGAAAATACTTTGTTACTCAAGGAAAATACTTAAGTATTCGTTTTGACGTCTTGCTTGAAAATGTTAAGTCTACTTTCAAAAGCTTTTATGTATCCAAACATAACGTCAATACTTTTACCAAAACTTTGTAATTTTAAGTTCAGTTTTTTCATATGAACACAGAGATCTGTAAGAAACATCAGTGTATTGACCCACTTATGATCATTGAGCTGAGGAAAGTTTCCCAGATCCTTAAGAAATGCCTTCATTTCTGCAAAGCAAATCCACAAACCGCACCAGAACGTTTTCTCGGCTCAGTCATTTCACAGTATTGAACATCAGCCGTCCATTGTAGGTTGAATCAACTTCCTGTAAAAGTACAGAAAATTCTCTCTTGTGAAGGGGCGAGCAGCTATTAAATTCACTATTTTTGTTACAGCTCACATTAAGTTGTTTAAGTCGGTGGCAGGTAACACCTTCTGCTGGATAATACAATGAAAAGGCACAGCTTCCATAAACAATTTTACAAATCCCATTTTTTTTTCCCACCATGTTGGGTGCCCCATCTGTCGTCAGTGACACAACTCTAGCGATATCAATGCTTAGGTCGGGGAATGTTTGTATAACAACCTTGCATATTTTTTTCCCACCATGTTGGGTGCCCCATCTGTCGTCAGTGACACAACTCTAGCGATATCAATGCTTAGGTCGGGGAATGTTTGTATAACAACCTTGCATATTTTGCTTCCTAATGTACATGTTGGCACTTCTACTGACTTTATCAATGCTTCTCCCATTGTGAGACCATCAGAATATCAAGCAATAATGGCCAAGTGATCATTTCATGTGACATCAGTAGTATCGTCAAGAAAGATCGAAAAATACTTACAACTATTTAAGTCTCTTTTTAGTTGATGCTGTACATTTGTGTTCAATCTCATTATTCTGTCTTTGATGACATTTCTACTGAGTGATAGATATTCGCTTAATAATTGCATCTTTATTCTGCATGTTCTGAAATAGAACTGGTGCCCATCTTTAAAGAGTTTCCTTAATAAATTCTCCCTCACTCAGTGCTTTTCCATGCTGAGCTATGGAGTGAGGAATGCTGGAACTTGCAGATGTTACATTTGTAGAGCCTTTTAAAAATTTAAGGATGGAATTAGATTGACAGTTCGTGCCGTGCTTGCCCCGCCTCCGGATGCTGACACTTTGATTGCCAGCTTCTTTAATGTGCAACGCTTGCCCCACCTCCGGATGCTGTAACTTTGATTGCCAGCTTCATTATTGTGCAACGCTTGCCCCACCTCCGGATGCTGACACTGTCTGATAGCAAGTGGCTAGTGTCATTGGGGGCAGGGCATGCGCAGTACGAATGGTCATTAATGAAGCTGGCAATCCAAGTGTCAGCATCCAGAGGCGGGGAAAGCGCAGCACCTTAATGAAGCCCACAAGTACACTAGTCATTGTTATCACTGGTGGGCAGCAGGTGAAAGTCAGCAAGCGCAGCACGAACTGTGCCATGACACGCGTGTCTGCAAAAACGCCTCGGCGTGTCACTGCTGACACGAGTATCATGGGTTAGCCATCACTGGTCTAGAGCCTAAAAGTTATGCAAAATGTTTGGGAAGGTTCGTGTCCGTGACAAAATCATTTAATGTGAGCTGTAAAAAAAGCTGTGGATCATTGGGACCAAAGGGAAAGGTTTCATCAGGATCCTGTTCATTATGTTCTAAATCAGATGTATCTTCAAGTTTCTCCAAAAATAAAGGGACAGATATTCCTGGATTGTGAGGCACAGAGCGAATCTTTGAGAGGTGGTCCAGGTAAAAAAATGTCCTTATTTCTAAGGTTGAATCCCTCCATGTTGCACATACAAAAGTCGCAGTCATCCCTGATTTTGTAGTTCCCTCCAGATCATAGGCACGCCAAAACAAGAGTTCTCTTTACTTTAGACCACTGTTGTCGTTCTTGTACACAAACAGAATGCCCTACAGGTGGAGCCCACAATTTGGTCCGATCACCTAATTTTACATAATACACTTTTCCAACAAAGTCTGTAATGTTCCTTCATTATTTCTTCACTACAGAATAACTGTAAATATAGGAAACGTTGGGTGAATTATAACACTCCCCTTGTAGCCATATTGATTAAAACAGAAGCTTAATCCACCACAACCGCTAAATACTGAAAGAAATAGTGTTAACACACCACCTTCCTTTTACGAAGGGTGACTGAAAGAATAAATTCTGTCTTTTCAGCCCATAACAACCAATCACAGTACACCTTTCATTTCTTCTTCTGCTTAGATAAAATGAAAGATATGCTATGCACACCACCACACTCTTTGGAAGCTGGGTTAAGAAACTCTACCTATAGCAGCGAATTGCAGTATAGCATCCATTACTTTGTAAACAATCTAAAGCCACCAAAATCATCCAACAAAGGTCACACAAAAAGGTCAAAGTACGGTGCAAGAAAAAGCATATGGAGTCAGTGTTTGTTAGAAAAAACTACTCGATTGAATTTTTTTGCTATTTTTTCGAGTTCAGTGATGGAAAGTCTATAACATCACCTCTTCATTTATCAACAATTTTTACCCTTGCAGACCTGTGTTATTTGAAAGTGAAACTAGAGTGTAGAGTTTCCAGCCAATGGGATGCCTATCAAGTAGTAAGTGAGCAACCTATTTAACTAAAAGATCCATTAAGTTATGATCTTTACAACATGTTTGTAGAAGTATGTCATGGCACAAATATAGGAGATTACTGAGAAGAGAAGTTGCTGATGCTCATCAGGCTGGAAAACTTTACAAAACTCCTTCTATGAAGCTTGGACTCATCCAATTCTCAGTCATATAAAATATATAGAGTTATATATAAATTTATAGAAACGGGAACATTTCTGACCATTACTACCCTACCCAGGAGTGGTTGACTCTCAAAGATAACTCCAAGAGCAAGGCATGCAATAGTCTGCTAGGTCACAAAGGAACCAAAGGAAGATTGTAAAAGTCTCTCTCACATTAGCTAACGTTAATATTAATAGCAACCTATTTTACTGAAACATCCATTGTTATGATCATTACAACGTGTTTGCAGAAGTATGTCATGGCACAAATATAGGAGATTACTGAGAAGAGAAGTTGCTGGTGCTCATCAGGCTGGAAAACTAGACAACAATCATTCTTATTGGCTTGGACTAAGCCATATATAATATATAGAATTATAAATAATTTATAGAAATGGACAAAATTTCTGACCATTACTACCCTCCCCAGAAGTGGTTGACCCTCAAAGATAACTCCAAGAGCAAGGCATGTAATAGTCTGCTAAATCACAAAGGAACCAAAGGAATATTGTAAGGAACTAAAAGTCTCTCTCACATTAGCTAACGTTAATATTATTATGTCCACCATCAGTAGGACATTGAAAAGCAATGCAAGGAGAAAGCTAGTGCTCTTCAAAAACAGCATTGCGACCTGTCCGCAGTTTACTAAAGATCACCAGGAAAAGTCAAAAGGCTATTGAAATAATGTTATGGTGGGCAGATGAGACCAAAGTGAAGCTTTTAGGTTTAAATGCGAAGTCTTATGTGTGGAGAAAGAACACCGTATTAAAACCTCATACCAGAGGTGAGCCACGGTGGTGGTACTATCATTATTTGGGCTTGACATGACAGGTCTGGCGTGTCAGTAAATGGAACAATGAATTTTACAAGCAGATTCTAATGGAAAATGACAGGATGTTCAAACTGTTCATCTGCTGAATAGCAAGTGAATGAGCAAGACGATTATCTAAAATATAAAAATGTTGTGAAAACACCTGAAACGATCAGTTCATGGGAGAATAATCACCAACAGGAGTTGAAACCGGTTTGTAGGGAGGAAGGACGGCACGTGCCGGTGGCTCAGTGGTCTGCACTGTGGCCTTGCAGCGCTGAGTTCCCACCAAGTACATTTGCAAGGGGTTTGTATGTTCTCCCCGTGTTTGCATGGGTTTCCTCTGGGTTCTCCGGTTTCCTCCCACAATTCAAAGACATACTGATAGGATGTTTAGATTGTGAGCCCCAGGAGGGACAGTGTTGCAAATGTATGTAAAGTGCTATGGAATTAATAGCGCTATATAAATGAATAAATATTACATTATTATAGGCTAAAATTCCTCCAGGCCAATGTGCAAGACTAATCAACAATTACTTTAACCCTTTGGTAATGAAGTGCAAATTTGCATATTTCCTAGGGGGGGGATGTGGCTACAATCTCCTCACCTACTTAGCTGTCTCCATAAGGTAGATAGCAAGCTCCCAGACCTTGTCTTAGCCCACTCACACAGCCAGATCAGAATATCCCACACACTACACTGATGTGGGGCAGTTAACCCGAAACGCAGCATCTGTAGTTTGGGGTTCGGATCTGGCACAAATCCCTTTGTCCTATTAAAAGCTTGTTGGAAAGCGATTATGACTTTGAGGAGCTACTTAAATGTGGCACTGGAGTTATTCCACTTCCTTACTGAAGTGTAAATTTGCATATTTCCAAGAGGGGGGTTGTGGCTACAATCTCCTCACCTACTTAGCTGTCTCCATAAGGTAGATAGCAAGTTCCCAGACCCTATAACCCTTTACACGCTGTAATTGCTGCACATGGGAGTCACACCAGACACTAAAAGTAAAGTTTCTCATACTTTTGAAAAGCCATAAGGTATCATTGGTTAACATTCCTGATTTAAAAAATGAAAATCTAATTCTTTAACTCCTTTTTTTTTTTTAATTTGCTGCTCATAATCTACTTTTAGTCTGAAAAGCTGATGTAGTTTTAAATCTAATTTATGCATAAACAAAGGATCTAAGCCAGGGGTGGGGAACTCCAGTCCTCGAGGGCCACAAACAGTTCAGGTTTTCACGATTTCCTTAGTATTGCACAGGGATTGGAATCCTCACCAGTGCAAGTGATTATGTTATCACCTGTGCAATACTAAGGAAATCCTGAAAACATGCACTGTTTGCGGCCCTCGAGGCCTGGAGTTCCCCACCCCTGATCTAAGCTATAACATTTCTCCTTATGGAGAGATGACATGTCAGGTCTGACATCTCAGTATATGAAGAGACTTAAACGCCTCGCATGCTCGTCTGGGTAATTTAATATGCAAATTCCCTCTTTAAAGATGACTTGAACTCTAGCACCACCTATTGGTAGTAGCTATCAAATAAGTCAATATTGATGCTTTAACGAGCCTTATGATGTAACCAAGGATATAAGCCAAATCATTTTCTCAGTTTGCAGAAACGGTGTTTGCTCCCCATCATTGCAAAGAGTGGGATATGATTTGGCTAGGTGAGAGGCTAACACTGGGAATCTAAGCTATGATTTTCCTCCTTATGGAGAGATGACATGTCAGTATATGAGAAGACTTTTCCAGGGGAAATTTATTATGCAAATTGCCTCTTTAAAGGGAACCTGACGCCTAAAAATCACCCCCAGCCTATTAATACCTGTCCCTGCACCATCATTATGCTATTCTAGCTATCCCATTGTGTAAAAATTAGGTATATAGAAAGTTTATAAAATAAATTTATTAAAGTGCTTTTATTAACTCCTCATCTGCGGCTTCTGAGCAATTGAGAAGTCACACAGGGCGTTCCCTGTGGCTTCTCTTCGCCGCATTTACTGCAATTATTCACGCCCCGATGGGCGTGATAAACCTTACTGATCTTCCTCGCCCTCCTCCATGGGCGGATTAGCCGGTATGACGCTAATTATCTGTGATGAGCTGCCGTAAAGTAACCTCGCGCATGAGCAATGCGCATTGCGAGGTCTTCTATACACCCAGTGGGTGTACCGACGTCATGATAGCCGGCTAATCCATCCATGGAGGAGGGCGAGGAAGATCAGTAAGGTTTATCACGCCCATCAGGGTGTGAATAATTGCAGTAAATGCGGCGGAAAGAAGCCACAGGGAACGCCCTGTGTGACTGCTCAAGAGCTCAGAAGCCGCAGATGAGGAGTTCATAAAAGCACGTTTATAAATTTTCTACTAACACAATTTTTTACACAAAGGGATAGCTAGAATAACATAATGATGGTGCAGGGACAGGTATTAATAGGCTGGGGGGTGATTTTTAGGGGTCAGGTTCCCTTTAAAGAGGCAATTTGCATATTAAATTTCCCAGAGAAAAGTTTTCTCATATACTGACATGTCATCTCTCTATAAGGAGGAAAATTATAGCTTAGATTCCCAGTATTAGCCTCTCACATAGCCAAATCATATCTGATCCCTCCATCAGTTTGTGACGGGGTGTGCGACAGAGCAGGAAGGGATGCCAGGCCGATGAACAATCCAACAAGTTTTATTGAGGCAGGGAGCATAGAACATCAAATACGACTATTGTACTTTAGAGTCCACAATGAGTCCACAACAGCAGAAATAAGTCCATTGGCGTCACTCGGTACTCCGACGCCAGGGAAATTTAGAAATAGTCCTTGGATGAGTTCAATGGATCCAGCAGATGAGATACACCACACAATCCCATGTGGCAGCTTCTATATATCAACACACGGGTGCCAGGGTCTTGCCGCAGCTTCAGACCTTCCACCTTCAGGACTCACACACATCTGGCTGGGACAAACAAAAACCTATTGTTCTGACTCCTGGGATAATTCCATGGATACGGGGAGGGATCACACCTACTTTTGAATGGTTTTCTCCACTTAGAATATTCTAGAACTATATGGCTTGTATTGGCTGAGTCCCATGCTGAGAAGAACAAAGACAAAATCCCCCACTAGCTGTTGACCTAGGCCTGATTGCATTACAAAGTCTAGGAACATAGGCCGGGGGAAGGGACACATTGTTACACAGGTTACATTACAGTACATTAAATTGCATAGTATACATGAATACAGGCCAGGTGAAGGTGCACAGTTTTTCACTTTACAAATAATAAATAAAACAAAGTAAAGAAAAAAAATAAATAAAGAGGCAACATGCATACACAGACATTTTTGAAAAGTTCACAAACTTTCAAGTTCCACTAAGGCTAAGTACTGTACAAAAGAACCAGGGACTGGAAACCAGGGCATTGCTGCAAAAACATTTTCAGATGTGCTCCCATCTTTGTATTTAAGGGAAGTGTTTATATTTGCTTGCAAGACATGTAAAAGAATATAAAGGATGTGTTCTCTTTTCTTATATTCACTTCTAATGTGCTTTGCTCTGCTCAGGAACCTGATATAGAGTGAATGTAATGAGTTGGAATCACCTAATAAAACTAATTGCAGCACCCTTTCTGAGTTTTCTCAGGTAACTTGAAATGACAAGTGACTGGCACAATAGAATAAGGAACCTTCAAAGAAAGAGGCTACAATAGAAAAGGGACATTTTTACAAAGCATAA
>JARQOC010000006.1:465321562-465412187 GCA_033576535.1 Allobates femoralis
GGGCTCAGGCCGCCAGACGCTACCCGGCTGGGATGGGGCAACCACCCGCCACTACCTTTCCTACCTTTTGTGGTAGCTTGCCTTCTACCTCCGAGAGGACAGGACACCTGTGGTGATTGTCAGTATGATTATACCATCCTAGACTGATAACATGGTGTCTACCTCACCGTAATATACCAATACTGCATTTAGTAGGCTTACCGTATTGTTAAGGAATTCTTCAACCGGAAATCGCTCCATTCGCTCAGAAAGTGCAAGTCAGAACCAAACATTCTGATTACCTCATGCGAGGATTCTACCTGCGTCCAATGTAAGAAATCATATCTCCTATACCTGAAAAACAACTCAAAAATCTATTAATATCAAAGATCAGAAAATTCTTATTCAACATTATAATTATAATTTTCTGCTAGTTATTTTGAATATATTTCTATTACTGGACAATAAATGGTAGAAAATACTATATGGGCGCTGTACATCAGAGCAGACATGTGTAACATCACCTTTAATTCAAAATTCCTGCTATCAGCATTTTCTCTAGAAAGCCTCCGATAACGGACTACAAGAAATATTCTCACACAGTAAGGAACAAAGACTGCTCTGATAGAAAGAATTTAAGGAGGTGTGGAGGAGTGGTTCACTCCCTTCCATATTTTCAAATCCTTTGGCCTTGATATACCTACAAAATGTCCATAAAGAATACACTCAGAAATATCAGTTCATCTTCCCACAGCATTAATATATATATTATTTCCCCTTGGGGCGCTCAGTATATTAATCTCCCCTCTAGGTAACTTAATTTTTGAACGGCCTGAATCATAAGAATATATTTGAGGATATCTTTGTTATCCTGACATTACGTCTTATATCTCAGCATATTACAGTTTACACAAACCTTTGTAAGATAATTTGAATACAAGAGAGTCCTAATTACAGCTTCATTTAATACTATATATACTAGTCACAGCTCCCTAAAGCAGTTAAATCTACCTGGCGTCATACACACACACGCATCAGCATTGGTCTAGGACACTGGTCAAGTTATTCCTAGACACAGGTTTAGCTACTTGAATCCCAGGGCAAACCAGGCATCCCCAGGGATTGACTCCTCAGCACATGTTCTACAGGTCACCAGCCGCTCCCAGGTCTGCCATCACAGGTCCAGACCTCCAGAACAGCTACTGCACCAGAACACACCATCGCAAGTAACTTCAGGTTTAACCCGTCTTCCCCACTGGAGGGGCTACAAGAGCCTCAGTCTTCTGACCTCATATCTCTATACACACAAGCTAGGCACTACTTTTAGTACACATGCATACAAACTTTTTTTCTCGTATAAATCAATAAAAATCTGATTATTATTATTGCATCCAATATTAGACATTATTATTAATACCAAACTACCATAAATGTGAAAAATCCATCTTTGCCTTTCAGAATCCCTGGAAAGATGGGTAAGATTCCAGTGTACATGTCACAGTGTGCAGATTCCACCCTTCACTCGGCCCCCCTCTCTCTGGCTTTCTCACTCTCTCCCCCCCCTCCTTCTAATACAGACAGCTTCTACAAGGTTACGCGCACACAGCTATTTAGATAAGGAATTCTGAAACTTATACAATAGGAAAAAAAGAAATCTTTCTCTTCCAAACATAGCTCACAAATTTAATTAACTGTTTCACACTTGTAGCTATATACAACTAACAACTCTAGCCATTATCTGAAACCCCCTGGCTTAATATCTAATTTTTCATTTATTCTTTATAACTTCAAAAACTTTCTATAACAGGAAAAAATAGTAAAATATATTGATAGACAGACTGTGAATAGAGTGTAGTCAAGACAATGATGGGAGTGCTGGTGTGTCACGGTCCGCGCTGCTGTGGCATGAATAAACTCACCAAAGAGACAGCAGTTATTCCATCCTTTTATTTCCTCCTCTCTCCTACGCGTTTCAGCGCCACACCCGGCACCTTCCTCAGGTGCCGGGTGTGGCGCTGAAACGCGTAGGAGAGAGGAGGAAATAAAAGGATGGAATAACTGCTGTCTCTTTGGTGAGTTTATTCATGCCACAGCAGCGCGGACCGTGACACACCAGCACTCCCATCATTGTCTTGGATTTAAACCACTATCCAGTGGTCGGTGGAGGTCCTGCAGCAGCTGGAACACTGATTCCAAAACGCCTTCAAACCAGTTGTGGGGATCACAACTGGACCAGGTGAGCAGCTTCACAGCACCACCACCTTACACAAGTGTCATCAGTGATAGGGCACTATTGCGCCTCTTGTCCCCCTCCCTATTTTCTTTTTACAATAGAGTGTAGTGACAGTCGGCATGACTTCAATGAAACAGAATGATCTCCATAAGATTATATACACTTTACCCTAATTTACCCTAACCATTCTGGAACTAGGAATTGCTTAATAAATTTTAACTTAACACACCCACACATCCGGGGATCTCATATCGCCGCCATGATAGGGTGGTGGCTGGGATGGCATATTTACCAACAATGGCATGGCGGCCATTTTACACTGTATAAAATTATTGTTAGGAAGCAGCTTATAACTAAACACAGGCTCTGCATCATCTTTTCCCCTTTCTCCATCTACTTCTCTCCATTCCTCACTTTTCAGACTACATGCAACCCGTAAATAAGCTTGTGCCTGATCTAGCAGCCCTTGGTCTTTCAGCTTGCCTTTTTCTCTCTGGATGAGATTATTTCATATAGATAACTGCAATTTCCTTGACAAAGCAATCCTACCTACTTGTATAACTTTTTCACATTCTTAACAGCCTGTTTGCCTTCCCGTGATTCTACCACTATCTTTACTTCTACAGCATTTTCATCTAATGTATAGGGTACGTTTTTTTTTTTTCCGCTTTAGGAGACGCAATCATGACGCACAGAATACTACGGCCTGCTGCAGCTCAGTCCGCTGACAGCGACAATCAACACTGTGCCCCTAAAGCGTGGCACGGCTCATCACGCTTACTCCAAGCGTGGCACGGCTCATCACGCTTACTCCAAGCGTGGCACGGCTCATCACGCTTACTCCAAGCGTGGCACGGCTCATCACGCTTACTCCAAGCGTGGCACGGCTCATCACGCTTACTCCAAGCGTGGCACGGCTCATCACGCTTACTCCAAGCGTGGCACGGCTCATCACGCTTACTCCAAGCGTGGCATGGCTCATCACGCTTACTATATTCTGCCCCTAGGCTAGACACCAGTGCTTACAGATTGTCCTGTCACGATATTCCAACCGGGAGGCAGTCTCCTCTCCCAAAATATAGGTGCCCAAACACCTTAGTCACGTGCAGATATAATAATGTCTCCTATTTTCCTATCTACACCGTCCCCAATCTATACCCTTCTCAGTATCTCACAGTGTCTCTAGATTGGAATTTGAACAATGCAGTTAAACAACAGTCACGGGCCATAAAATTACACCTCAATTCACAAGCTAACAGCAGGCACAGAAAGGGTTAATTTGCAAGTGAGGAATGAATAATGACCGTGGAGGAGGCGTGGTGCATGAGCGAGCACGTGCATAAGGCAATATATCTCGCGTTGCTGGTTCGGAACATAGCTCTGGATCACGCTTAGTCTCACCACTCGACCGGTCACCCCCCTAGACCCAAAGGACACCCCAGACTTAACCAATATTGGCTGAAACACTGTAAGGGCGACACACATATGAATGCGATCTCCACTTACCGTGTTTGGAGGTCGACCAGGGGTCAGCCAATACGGGCCGTCATCCAGGGGCATCCGGGCACGGGTCCGTGGGGGTCGCGGATCACTGGCTATGTCCCATCTGGGTCGCCAATTGACGGGGCAATTTAACTCTTCCACTCCTCCACCGGTCACTCCAAATCAGACTATGAACATATGGTACCAGATAAGAGTAAATCAGATGGAGAATCTGGTTCAAACTTAATATGTTCGTTGCTTTATTAAGCAATGGCAAGATATACACAGCAACGACCCCTACATTTCCGGATACACTACATTTTATAATTCATGGAATGGGCGTACATAATCAGAGAGCAAGGTGGGATTATGTGAAAAGTCAGGTGGGTTTAAGCTAATGTCTATGAGTATATTGGCTAGTTTAATGAGTCCTTTGTCTTCTTTCTTGTATTCACGCCTCCTGGCCGGGTGTCATCCTCAAGCTGGTAACTGGTAACATGCAAGGTCATTCCACATTCCATCCTTGATACTCCTTTCAATACAGGCCTCATCCTGGCACCTTATCTGTCTGTTTCCCATTCATCCCACGTCCTTTGTCCAGATGGATCTACACAGCTTCTGCAAAACTCAACTTAAACCATAAAATAGTCAAGAACAGCAAGGGGGTTGGGGATACAGAGTAGAAAGCGAGAAATGAAACTCAGAGAGATAAACAAGCAGAGATATATAAAATATATGGAAGAAAATAGACAAGATGGAGGCAGAAAGGAAACCAGTATAGTCAGGAAAGCAGTTGAAGGAAATACTGACAGAAAGAGGGGAAAAACATATAGAGAAACTATGAAAGGGAGAGAGAGAAGAGAACAACTCTTATCTGTTAATATACATATTAATTGATATAGAAAAACTTAATATTTTATCCAGAATATTAGTACTTTATTATATTTGTGATATTAACATATAATATGATCTCTAATAGCTACATATTGATAAGGAAATATAATAATTTCCCCCACACAAGACCACTGATAATCTCCCTCGATCTGGGGCTCCACGCAAGATCTCACCCCATGGGGGTCAAAATGATCTCCAGAATGGTGAGCAAAAATCCCAGAACCACACGGGGGGAACTAGTGAATGACCTGCAGAGAGCTGAGACCCAACATTACACACCATCAGTAACACACTACGCCGCCAGGGACTGAGATCCTGCAGTGTCAGACGTGTCCCCCTGCTTAAGGGTGCTTTCACATTGCGATTTTTTTTCCTGTCCGTGGAATCCTACTTTTTGCAGGACCCCACAGACAGGTAAGGACCGCATCGGAGGTGTGCTTCCTGGTGCTATTTATGTGTATGAGGCCGTGATTTTCACAGGTCCGGACACAGAAACAGCTGACAGGAGGCAGCGGGGCACTTTCACTTCCGCAATGTATAGTGGGGTTACCCGATCAACGTTATCGGTCACATGAGCTCAGCTACCGCAGTAACCGGTCATGTGACCCAATCAGCTGATCTGGTTGCCACGCAACACCAAGTCCTGTAACTATCGGGAGCTTGATGGAGGCGTTGGGGGATCGCTGGAAAGGTGAGAATACATATTTTTTCTTTTTAACCCTTGCTTTTACTTAATTTCACTTCCGCAATGTATGTATATACCTGTTAATATCATTAGTTTCTTTCATACAATTACAAATTTAAATGTGAATCAGGCTATCAAATAAGTTTGGAATACATCTGCAATCATCACAAAATATGGTAAAATAATCCATGCATAGAAACAATCAGAAATAACTATATACTCATAAACCTTAATGTGAGAGAAATAATATATAAAACATAATACTTTTACAATCTTTGTTTCAGGGTGAAGATCTGACCCATATTAATCGTATAGAGACATATGTGAGGGGTGATGAGCGGTGTAAAGAGGAGATTCTTACAGATAACCGCACAGGTGAGTAGTGACCACTAAATGTAGAGACTTCACAGATTTTACTCAGTCATCGGTTCTAGAATAACTCTTACCAGAGGGTGTTCACATGGAATTTTTGATGGGAACGTTATGTATAGAAATGCAGGTGCCGCTTCATTAAGACTTGCGCCTGTCTTAGGGCCCTTTCACATCAGCGTTTTTTGAAAATCGCGACAGATGCGGTGAAAAAACCGCATCTGCCGCGATTACCGCATACCGGCTGCACTTGCGGCGCGGTTGCGGTTTTTGCCATGCAAAGTATAGTGGTACTTGCGGCAGGTGCGGCAAGTGCGGTTTTGCACTTGTGGCAGGTGCGGCCGCGAAAAAAACCGCGGTCAGCCGCGGTTTTTTTCGCGGCCGCCCCTGCCGCAAGTGCAAAACCGCACTTGCCGCACCTGCCGCAAGTACCACTATACTTTGCATGGCAAAAACCGCAACCGCGCCGCAAGTGCAGCCGGTATGCGGTAATCGCGGCAGATGCGGTTTTTTCACCGCATCTGCCGCGATTTTCAAAAAAACGCTGATGTGAAAGGGCCCTTAGTGAAGGGACGTGATGAGGGAAGAGACGCAGAAGTCATTAAGAGGTAAATGCCAATTAATTTGGCACTTCTTCTCTATAGCGTGCACCTCGCCAGAAATGCTACTGCAATCAAGGGCCGGAATCAAGCATTTCTTATGAACAATGCTTCATAAGGACATGAAGACAAACTACTTGCTTATTTGGAAAAGCAAGCTGGTCAGGACCCAAATATCATCCCACCCCTATTCCTTGCACTTAAAGCCAGGCTATATCCTCAAGTACCTTATTGGTGTAATCCTCATCATTATCTGAATTTCCTGACTATATAACCATCAAGTATCCATCCCTAATTGTGGGATGATGAAACAGCAGTACACTGCCAGTCATATATATGTTTGCCCCACAGAAAGGCTAAGAGGAGCACCACGGTATATAAAAGTTAGATCCAGGTGCTCACCATGCCACGGTACTCGTCATGTAAATATAAGAAAAAGACGTGGCATAAAAAATGGGAGCACACAGGTATATAGTAAGAATATACATATATAATTTTATTCACACATTATTCCAGACACTTATATTAAAAACAAATTAAAAACCACAATCAAGGGTTCCCGTGTTTAGTGAAGCAAAACCATGTACTCATAAACACCAGATGGTAAATCCACAATATATACAGCAATAAGCACAAATCAGAGTAGCGTAATGCTAAATAGCTAAATATATATGTTTGCCAACTCAACTCCGCCGTGGCCAAGTAGATGTTGATGCAGTCGCTGATGTATGACTTATTGTACTTCACTGACTTTCAAGATATGATGGTGTGTGCTAAACCTTGCTTAAGGATTCCCATCTGCCTTTATGATTCACAAAAAAGTGATGACTGCTCTGTGTTCACACGTGCAGGATTACGTGGGTCACTGTCTCTCTTGGAAATGAGCAACAACTACGGTCATGGACAATATTTGTCTTTCATAGCCTACTGGTTGAATGTTTTGAGTGGAAATAATGGAAATTCATGGGGGACCCGTCAGATGTTCTATATAATCTGAGGCATATTGAGCTCTCATTATTAAGAGTGACCGTGTGGCCACCCAATCTGTGTCTGGGGCTTGCTGTATTGTTTACAGTCCAGTTGCCCTTCTCTATCTGTAGATACACCTTTTCTCTGGGTGTTTAGTTTCTCTTATCCTTGCTTTAGTTTCATGAGGGTCACAGGTGTATTCATGTACTCGTTTGTCTGCCCAATCAACTTTCAGGTGCAGCTTTAAATATTTGTATATGCTGATGTCCTAATGGTAATATTGTCATTTGATTGTCCAGACTAGAGATGAGCAAATTTTCGCCAATTTCAAATTCGTTTGTGATTGTAAACCTGCGCAATTAAAAAAAAAAAAAAAAACTATAAATGCAGCTTTGTTTGTGGAAAAGATTTGAAATATAAAATGTCCGTAAAACTTTCTCTGGTTATTTGGGGCCAAAACGTTCGCCAGAAGACCTGCTGGCTGTGAACAACACCTAAACTTAAGGTTGAAAGTGTTCCCAGCTATTGGGTCTACCGTATTCTTTCAACACGTAGAAATCTTTGGAGCTTTAAAAGAGTTTTGTTAAGCTTCCTGAAGTTTGCAGGTATTTTGACACATGCAGGGTGCGAATTTTGGAAACCATGCTGAATGTGGCAGCAGCTGTGAAGTCCAGGAACCTTACAATGTCCTTTAAACATCCGTTTAAGAGAGCATTAAATATATTTTTTTATTAAATTTTGGGAAAATGTTTCTATTATTCTTATTATGTTTATTTATTTACTTTTTTTAAAGAAACCTTTATTATTGCAGAGGGTCAGCAGCATGCAAGGCCATCTCTTCTACACTTATGTGATAGCAAATCATATAAAAATAGTATATGGTCATTTACATGCTTCACATACATGGTCTTATCGGTGTGTTCACACTCATGAAACCTATTATGGATATTACTTCTTGAGAATGTGCAATCACTTTATTTACTTTCTCACCTTTAGAATATAGATGTTTGGTATATGCACAAGTGTGTCATATATATCATTAATATTGGTCCTGTCCCTGCATTGTTGCCCACTAGCCATATTCAGCATTCCAGATGAATTAGTGGTGAGCTGAATAAAATATTTATTTTTCTTCTTTGTCCTCCAAATATTTCAGGCTTCAGTAATCACTGTACCCAACCACAAACCTAGGTGTTACCTGTGGCATGTGCAATATAAGTCAGGTACCTTCTGCAGCCCACTCTATGGAGGGGTCAATAAGGAGCTAGGCAACAAGATTGTGCAAACAATAATATCCTGCAAGTGATTGTGTCCTGTTGCTGGAAGAGGCGGGCCCTGAGCAAAACAAAGATGCGTCACCATGGAGACCAGCCCTATCTTGGTAGTGCCGTACAACGCAATTACACTGTGTTACTGTGTGCCTGCAGTACACAGTTTGGATATGTGATGGATCCACACCAGGACATGCCAGCTGTGGAGGACGTGATCTCCCTTACCACCCCATGGGCAGAGTGTGTGCTTCACCACCTGAACCAGAGCAACCCACGCAGGACATGGACACATATTTGACCTGGAGCTATACCACGCTGCCCACATTGGGTTTGATATGCAGCAAGGTCAGGATCCAGCTCTGGTCTTGCATGTGTATCGCCCTCAGGGCTATAGGTTACTCAGGACCGGTCCTTATTCTCTGCTTACAGGGGGATGTCACGGTGGTGGCCGTGGACCGGTTCTGTGGCCCTGAAGAGCCTACAAATATAAAGGGAAAAAAAAATAAATAAAAATACAAGTAAGAGTTTCAGTGACGCCTCCTGTGGGATGCGGCCAGATATGACGACCACTGCTTGTCACAACTCCAGGGGATGATGATGGGATGCAGCTGGGTGATAAGCCCTCCACAGGTAGGGCTAGGATGATCCCTGGGCCGGTGATAAAAGTTGTTAGTTGGTATAGCTGTAATGAGGTGATAATGGGGAGTGCACTTAATACTGACCGGTGTCATTCAGATCTCTAGGCTTGTCCTCTCCTCAGATGCTGGTCTCCACAGCCATAAGCCTTAAATAAAGACTCTCACACAATTCTTCAGGTTTAACCGGATGCTTTACTCACTGCTCTTATTTTCACACAGTCACAGTATTTTCTGACAGTGAGCACACCGGTAGCCGGTCAGCAGCTGGTCTGGTTCACCAAGCACCCCCTTTCTTTATGCCTTTCTGGGTCTCTCTCTCTCTTGACCTCTACCTCAGGGCCAGCAGTCGGGAACTTCTCAGGGGATCCTCTCCTCTCCTCTCTCTCTCTGACCCCCAAGTCCTATATGAGGCCTTTCCTGGGTTCCTTTTGGTCTGTTCGGATCCGGTCATAGAGACCCTTCACTTCACCGGTTAATCTGTGGTCAGGGCTCTAGTCTTCAACCACTTTACAGGGCCGGTACCCTGTCCGTCAACCTAGTCCCTTAGTGATTCCGTAAACCGGTCTTTCACCTGGGACTCCTTCCTCCTTACACCTGGTTGGTCTCTCAGGTATGTCAGTAATCACGGACTTGGTCAGCCTCTGTTGTCACCGGCCATCGGGTTCCGGTGTTATTTCTCAGTTGCCTCCAGTCTCCTGCAGCTCAGTCCTGAGCCCTCCTTCAGCTCCAACTCCATTCTGACTGTCACTCTACTCTGAGGTAAACAACTGTAGCTCCTCCCACTCTTGCAGGTGCCACTTACGCTCCACCCACCACTCTGCTCTTCCCCACTTCTCCCCTGCCTGGCATAAAACCCTGGGTTTGGGGATTCGGGGTCGTGTTGGGTGCTTAGTTTGGGGTAAATGGCTTACCACTCCAGCTGCTGCACTTCTCTTTGACTATCAGTCTGCAGGGGTGCCACACATGCCTGAAGAGATCCCACCGCAAAGGAGCTCACAGTCAGGAGGTGAGCCGTTCCCATGCCAGCTGGGAGATGGAGATGCCACAGTTAGGAGGATCATGCAGCATGCCTGGCGTTATTACTCCTGCAGCCAGTGCTGCAGAAAGTGGATCAGCAAATCCAGGATGAGGAGGACAAGCAGGATGAGGAGGAGGAGGTAGTACAGAGACAAGACCCTTTTTCCCAGACTTGTGTAGCACCCTTGCCAGAGGCTTTTTAATGACAGGATGCTATAAGGGGACACCTACCCTCTGTAAGCAACTATCCTATTAGGCATGAACCTCTCGGGCCTGTTTCATTTTCTGAAGAATTAGGCTTGTGAATGCCATTGCCTTAGAGTGAATGCATGGGCAAGGACAATGACTTTGATGTACAAAGTACATGGTAGTTAATGCAAACTATGAGAGAAAACGCAATAGGGTCTTATCCTTATAACATTGAAGTTGTGCAATTCTATGTCACTGCTCACCTGGGATGGTTGTGTGACCCACAACTGGTATAAGGGTAAGGTATGGCTGCTGCAGGATCCAAACTCCATTTGCAAATAGTGGTGCCAAAGATGAACACAGGAAAAAGGACCGTGCTTCTTGGATCTGCTCTGCACAGCGGTCGAATTCAAAAACTCGCAGCAGGTGGCCGACATGGAGAGTATATTGCGTTGCCTGCAGGCTAGGCCTCATCGGGGTAGCCAGCCAGCTGAACACAAACCCAGAGGGGCCATCGATCCTGAAAGGCCTGTCAGTGTTGCGCAAGTTTCTCCTACCTCTTCTAGAGGGAGTGGGCGTCCCCTAATTCATTGTCCTCTTCTCCAGCAGCTGCCATGATTGGGTGTGCTGGGGAACAGGTGGTGGCGGAAGATGCCCCTGCGACCCCCGAGATTGTCTTGCAGTGGAGTGTCATATGGCATGGCAAGCATCAGCCCGGGAAGTGTTCAAAAACTGCTTCAGTCTTTTGACTCTTATTAATGAGAAGGCTACCCTAAAAAAGGCCTGTTGTTGGGTTACTGACCCGTCCTTTAGTTGGCATGTTACTGGAGAAGGACATTTTTTAAGTAGTTGTTGAGTTCTTAAAAGAGAGAGACCTGTTTTTTTTTGCTAATATTTTTTTTTTCCCCTTACCAAGTTTAGCAACGTTGCCCTTCCCCCTGCTGGATTAGCGGGATGTCAGCCTTCTGGCTACACCTCAAAGCCCTTAATGGACTTTGAACTTAAGGGTACGTGCCCACGTAAGGTTTTGCTGCATTTTTGGGGTTAGGTTTTGCCTTTGTTTTATGTAAATCTATGCTAATCTAATCCTGTGTTTTTTGGTTTCCAGCAAAACCTATGTTATGAGGGAAAAGCTTTCACACACATTGTTTTTTGTTCTCTGGAGAAGTGGACCTGTCATAACCAACCCCTTCCCCCCCCGTGGATTAGAATCTAAATCCAGCAGTAAATGCAGCATGTCTCCTGCATTCAGGCAAGGGGTCCCCCGTGGGTCTGTGGGGCTGCTACCCCAATATATAGGCTTATGAAAATTTACAGTAATTTTCCATGGAGGCGGGCCCTTGTCTATGAGGCAGCTCGTCCACAGGGGAATTTCACACCCCCTGCACCTCTGTACCGCCCATGTCCTCACCGCTTCCACTCGTGCCATTCTGAAATCCTCACCCTGCGTATCCTTGTGTGGGTGACGCAAGCGCAAAGCAAGGTTGGGTGTATGCCCCGCCTCCCACTATGATTTCTTCTCATTTCCCCGCCCTGCTCCATAGCACAACACTGAGCAGGGCAGGGGAAATGAGAGGACGTCATAATGTTGAGCCCCAGGCTGTAGGGTACTCGGGTATCAGGCTCCAAGGGGTTAACGGTGTCACGGGGTGGCCTCTGCCGAGGAACTTCCTGTGGGCAGCCCCCCTGATTGATTGATGGCAATCTGGGCGGCCACACCTTTTGGCGCCTCTGTCTTGGCCCTCCTACTTCTAGGGGCGTTTGGTACATGGCTATGGCTCCATCTTGGGTCCTCCTGCAGTAATGGCGGGAACCCATTTTTGGGCCAAGCAATAGCGGAAAAAGTTCGTTTTAAGCACAAGTCCAAATTCAAGGCGCACAGTACCCAGTGTTACCGGGCACGATATCATGTTCGTGACCACCAGAAAAGATATGTCGAGCCCCAGGTGCTGAGGACTGTGGGGTACTCAGGTATCGGGCTCCAAGGGGTTAACGGTGTCAAGGGGAGTGGTGGCCGCACCTGATCCTGTGTCCTGGGGGACTTCTTTGAAAAAGGGGTATTTACAGGGGATGCTGTATACAGTTTGTCGTGACGCCACCTGTAGCTTCTGGTGATGCGTCACCAGCGCCGCCACAGTCCGCCTGAGGTAGATGGCAGTGCGGAAAGTTGGTGAAGTCCTCTACAGGTAGGGCTGGACCTCCGGGGCAGTGTTCATGGTATGGGAAGCAAGTTAATTTAAAGGAACACAGGCAGAGTCAGTCACTTTTTGCACCGGTACTTTACTGTTCACTTGCATTCATCACAGAGTTACAGTTCAGCACTCACTGATAGTAACTTATCGGGTGGCTGCAGGCGGATCCCAGACAAGGACTCGCAGAGCGAGGATTTGCAGAATGGCACGAGCGGAGGCGGCAAGGACAGGGGCGGTACAGTGGTGCAGGGGACGTGAAATGCCCCCATGGACGAGCTGCCTCAAGTACAAGGGCCCTATATATCAGGATAGCAGCCCCACAGAGCCATGGGGACCCCTTGCCTGAATGCAGCAAACATGCTGCATGCATTGCTGGGCTTAGATTCTAATCCATGGGGGGGGGAGGTGACGGGTCCTCTTTAAACACCACAGGGTTTGCTACATTTTTGTTTTCCAGCAAAACATATGTGATCCTAGGATTAGCAGTGCACACACATAGTTTTTTGGTTTGGTTAAGAATGTGGAAACACCTCAGGCTTAGGCTGACTTCACACCACGGCAAGGTCCGGTCCAGGGCTGTCCGGTGTAAACCAGACAGCCCCGGTCCGGATGGAGCCAGATGGCAGCTCTCTGCCATCCTGTTTCATCTCTGCGTGGAATCTGTGGAGGTAGCAAAAGGAATCTTTGAGTCCTTCCACCACAAAGTGCAGATCCCCCTGTACCCTTTAGGCTCTGTACCCATGTCTGTCCTGAGGGCCAGCAAAGTCTATAACAAGTTAAAAGTGCTGCGCCAATGTTGCTTTTTTTTTTCCTGCATGTGCGGTTCAGATTTCTTTTCATGCACCAAAATCTGCACCAAATATGCAAGGAAAAAAAATTATGTTGGCACAGCACTTCCGAACACATAGACTTTGCTGGCTTCATGATGCAGATTCTCAAACTCTGCTTCTAAAGAAGCATCAAGCAATGTACTGTGGGCACTGGGCCTTGCAGAAGTATGATGAAGTCACATTTACAGAAAGCATCCCTTATATGCCGTGAGAGCAGGCACAAAGGCATGGTGAGAGTGTGACAAGCAGTGCCATTACAAACATTACTGGAGTTTAGGCTCGAGGATCTATCCCACAACTTTGAACTGTGCTGCACTCCCTGACGTCACCGCTCCTCACACGCGGTCTCACAATATCGCTAAGTGCCTGGTGTCCCCATATGGAGGATGCAGTCTCTGATCTTTCCCCCATAAGCTGGTGAATGCTACTGGTTTCATTTTACCAGTGTCTTTGGTAACTAAATCTGGAATTGTAATTCTCTCTGCATTTGTTGATTCAGGTTCCGCCTTAGATCTTATGGACAGTGATTTTGTTATTGAGTCTGGTTACGTAGTTTCTACCCTCTGTAGAAGGTTATTTAGAAACGTTTCATCATGTTCTCCACAATGGACTTTAAATTTTGGATCATTGTTGTTATCTAGGAATTTTTCATGACTTTTTAAAAAGTATCCCGTGCCTGTTTCTCAACAATTTATTTATTTTTTTTCGAACACATCGTCTTTCTTGAGTTTCTGAATACCGGACTCCCAAAAATGCCTTCTTACAGTCTTGCTTTGAACAGTCTCTGAAAATTGGTACACCGGTGCCTAGAGGTCTGTCCTTCTTTCAGTAGAGTTAATTCATCAGTCCAAGCTTAATGTGGAGTAGTGAGAACTTTAGTGGGACCAACCAGTCTTTCAGAAAGAATGTTCTTGAGTACATGTTGCAATGAGGTTCTCATTGGCCAACTTTCTGGCTCCATTGATGAGTCGTATCCCGGCTGTCCCAATCGCGCATAAAGCATGGATATGTTGTGTAGCCTCCTCCTTTTTTCCAAAGGAGCAAAAAGAGAACTTCCAAATCATCACATCACATATCCTCATAGTTAGGTTTCTTAAGAATAAAGTCTAAATACTTATTGTTTTCCTTCAAGAGCACAGAATGCTCTGCAGGTACTGAAGTATTATTTCTGCCCTTGTGCAGTACCACAGCTTTCACACTTTGTTTGGAACATTCAATAGTCTCCACTTCAATTTTTCCATCTGCCCAGCAACATTACTGCAATACATTAGAACGTAATCTTGAGAAAAGTGTGGAAGGAATTCCTCTTCTCTACTATGGAAAACAGATACCAGGAGCTAGCAGGTTTGTTTTTTTCTTTAGTCTAGAGCCTAAAGTTCTGCAAAATGTTTAGGAAGGTCAAAGTTCCTGACTAAATCATTTAATTTGAGCTGTAAAAAAAGCCATGGCTCATTGTGACTAGAGGGGAAGTGTTCATCTGGATCCTGCTCATTATGTTCTAAATCAGGTGTATCTTCAAGTTTCTCCAAAACTGAAGAGACAGGTATTCCTGGACTAAACCATTACCTACTATAGAAACCGTTGTATTAACATTAGATCAAGTATTCTGTAATATGTACATATTGCAATAGATATTTAATAAGCTGTAATATGTATGACTTAAGGGCCCGTTTCACACTACGATATCGTTAACGATATGGTTGAAACGTCACGGCTTTTCAGTCGTTCAAACGAAGTCGTAACAACATCGTTCAGTGTGAAATGTACATCCGATCAACAATAATTGGGCAGATCGTTCATCGGAGCTTTTTGAACCGGACCTAAAACCAAACGATGATCGTTCGTCCAACCTGCAGCATGGGTGTGTGCGACACCTCGATAACTATCTATTGAGAAATGAAGGACGTAGACGATCTAACGGCCGCAAGTATCGTTTGCTTGTCGTGGAATCGTTGCTGCATCGTTCAAGATATCTGTACGTGTGACATTTTACTAGTGATCATTGAACGACGTTCAAGCGATCTAGGTCAAGTCGGATCATTGATTGGATCGTTCCACCATTGAAGCGTGAAATGGGCCCTTTATACTTGAAGAAATATAAATAATAACATTTAAACAGGAAAATGACAGGATACCTGTTCATCAGCTGAATAGCAAGCGAATGTGCATTTATACAGCAAGATGATCATCTAAAATACTCTAAAAATGTTGTGAAAGGACCTGAAACGATCCTGGTAGTTCATGGGAGAACAACCACCAACATAAGAGTTGAATCTGGTTTGTAGGGAGGAACAGGCTAAAATTCTTCATATGCAGTTATTGCTGCACATGGGAGTCACACCAGACGCTAAAACTAATGATTCTCATACTGTTAAAATTCTGTAAGGTAACATTGGTTAATATTCCTGATTTAAAAAATGAAAATGTAATACTTTAAATATTTTTTTTGTATTTGTTGCTCTTAATCTACTTTTAGGCTAGTTTCACATTGCGTATTTTTCCTGTCCGTTGGGATCCTGTTTTTTGCAGGATCCCACGGACAGGAAAGGACCGGATCGGATGTGGCCTCCGGATGCCATTTCTGTGTTCGGGTCCGTGATTTTCACAGATCTGGACACAGAATGCCCGAGCCTGCAAAGTGCAGGCAAGGTGGGCACTTTCACTCCCGCAATGTATATACATACTGTACATTCCGGGTGTGAAGCAAGGGTTAAAAAAAAAAGATCCTCACCTCTCCGGCGTGTGTCCCGCGATGCACGCCATCTATCCCCAGCTTAAGGACCTGGCAGGCGGGGCTACCCGATCACTGATCGGTCACATGACCGCATCAGCTGAGCAGTTTAAATCTCCCGCCCACCGGTCGGTTTTGGTCGGGTAGCCCCGCCCCACCAGGTCCTTAAGCTTGGAACTAGATGGCGCACATTGCGGGACTCACGCCGGAGAGGTGAGGATAATTTTTTTTAAATTTTTAACGCTTGCTTTAGTTAATTTTACTTCCGCAATGTGTGTATTTACATTGCAGAAGTGAAATTAAACAGGAACAGAGCAGTTTTAGTGTACTCAGTACACTAAAATCGGGGACGGGAAATGATGCGATGTTTTTCCCGGACCCGTGCTCCATAGGGCCCCATGTTAATTGCCGCAGACCGGGTCAGATCCGATTCTGTCCGATTTGGTCTGCTGTGCCCAAAATCGGAGCAGTCTCCAATTTTGGGTACAGCAAAAAATCAGACATAATCAGATCAATGACTAATCGGACTGCAATAAAGCACCAATCTGTGCTTATAAGGATACATGGGGGCCAAATTGGATCCGTGGCTGTCTGTTTTACAACGGACAGTCACGAATCCCCAAAAAACGCAATGTGAAACTAGCCTTAGTCTGAAAAGCTGAAGTAGTTTTAGGTCAAATATATGCATAAATATAGGATCTGGAGAGATGAGATCAGGTAGCAAGATTGAAATAATGGGGTAAGACTTTCTAGGGAGCTAGTCTGACCCTTAGACTGGGGTCTCTGGCTCACCCTGCTCTCAGAGGTACCTCTGAAGCTGAGGAGGTCTGAATTGCCACTCTAGCCCTATGCTCCTGACAAGCCCTAGGCTAAGAACCCTTACCTCCACCCATGGACCGGGAAAGGAAACTTGCAACTCCAAAGGAAAGAAACTGCAGCAGCACTAGCACGCACGTCTTCACTGCACTGGTACCTAGTAAAGAGTAAACTAACAGCAATGTCAGCTGGAGGAAGAGGAGGTTATTTAAATGCCAGGGGCGTGGTCAACTAAGTCAGCTGACACACTCAGAGCAGTAGCCTGGAGCCGCCACACACAGCAATACAGCAGCATCATTGACTTAACACTAAATGTGCCAAAGGATTCACATGGACTGTGGAGCAGTCCACACGTGACATCAGGTCTGGCATGTCAGTATATGAGGATACTTAAACACCTTGCATGCTCCTTTGGGAAACTGAATATGCAAATTGCCTCTTTAAAGAGGACTTGAGCTCTAGAGCACTAGCGTTCAAGTCCTCTTTAAAGATGCAACACACCCTCCCCTCCCTTCTTCCTCCCCACTTGACTATTTACTGTTTTTCTATGTCTGCCTCTCATACTTTCTTTGCTATTTGTTTGCCAGCTTGTTAGGTTATAAGCATTATTACTCATGGCTATGGACTGATATAGACAACCCCAAGGTGTGGGTTGCTGACCTGTTTCTGTGTAACTATGACAGGACTTGAACATTTGCCTGGTTCCATGGTTGACTATACAGAATTTTGCACTAGTTTTAGGTCTTCCTTATAAGTGATTTCTGTATATTTGGAATGATGTTTTGCACCTTACAAATATTCAATACTTAAAAGAGGACACTGCTGCAAAAACTTGTACAGATGTGCTCCCATATTTGTATTGATGAGAAGTGTTTCTAAATGCTTGCAAGACACATATACGAATATAAAGGTCTTGTCCAAATTGTCACTTCAATGAAGAAGTGGATGAACTCTAGCGCCACCTTTAGGTAGCAATCCTCAAAGTCATTGTCTACTATAAAGGACTTGTTCTTTTTTCTTGTATCCACTGCTTAGTTACATTAAAACAATAATACAAAACTTTACACTTTCTTCAAAGTGATGGCTTATGTGAACATGATCAATATGCTCTTCTAATGTGCTTTGCTCCATACTGGTACCGGATAGTGAATGTAATGAGCTGGAATTGCCTAATGAAACTAATTACAACCCCCATTCTGAGTTTTCTCAGGTAACTTGAAACGACTGGTGATGGGCACCATAGAATAGGAACCTTCAAAGAAGGAGGCTACAATAGAAGCGAAAATTTTGAAAAGCATAATCTATTGTGGTCCACTGTCTTACTCTGTTAAAATCTGAATTCCATTACAGTTTGTATGGAAATGTTATAAAACGTATATCATATAAAAATGCAGTGTTATTGAAAAATAATAAAATTAGTTTTATTCTTGGCAGGTGACTCTACCAGGAGCTCAGAAGAACATCTAATATTCACAGATTTTTTTTTTGAAGATGTCATTATACCAGATGCAGCTCAAGACAAGGTTGTTCCTTCTGCTTCCAAAAAGACAAATAAGCAAATAAAAAAACACAGAAGGGCTGTTGAATATGAAACAGCTTGCAGTGGGGAGAGACTATTTTCATGTTCAGAATGCGGGAAAAGTTTTAATCATAAATCATATCTAGTAAAACATCAGAAAATTCACACAGGGGAAAAGCCATTTTCTTGTTCAGAATGTGAGAAATGTTTTTATAGGAAATCACATCTTTTTTCTCATCAGAAAATGCACACAGGGGAGAAGCCATTTTTATGTTTAGAATGCGGAAAATGCTTTCCTTCGAAATCTGTTATTGTTAAACATCAGAAAATTCACACAGGGGAGAAGCCATTTTCATGTTCAGAATGTGGAAAATGCTTTCCTACGAAATGTGATCTTGTTACTCATCAGAGAAGTCACACAGGGGAGAAGCCTTTTTTTTGTTCAGAATGTGGGAAATATTTCTCTACCACATCTACACTTTTTAGACATCAGAGAATTCACAGAGGGGTGAAACCATTTTCATGTTCAGAATGTGGAAAATGTTTTTCTACTAAATCTGACATTGTTATTCATCAGAGAAGTCACACAGGGGAAAAGCCATTTTTGTGTTCAGAATGTGGGAAACGTTTCTCTACGAAATCTGAAATTGTTAAGCATCAGAGAATTCACACAGGGGAGAAACCATTTTCGTGTTCAAAATGTGGGAAATGTTTTGCGCAAAAATCACATCTGGCTAGGCATCATATGATTCATGAAGGGAAGACAAGGCGTTTTTATGCGCCGAATGTAGAAAACGTTTTTAACAAGCATCAGTTTTAAGGTTGTATCTGAAAATTGACACAGAAGATGCCATAGTTATGTTCATAATATGGTAAATGTTTTTTGTGAAAGACCTTGTTAAATATTTGAGAACTCAGACTTGAAAGAAGGCTCCAGCTTCAAGTGTGGAAAAGGTGATACGGAGAAATAGTCTTATTAGATATGTTAATTCACGCAGAGCAGAATCTATTTTAATGTTTAGAATGTGCAAAATGTTTTACAGATAAATCAGATATTGTAATACATCAGAAAACTCACACAAAGTAAAAGCCATTTTAATGTTTAATTTGTACAAAATGTTTTATTTTTAATGTTTTATACATCAAAGAATGCACACAGTGAAGTAGCCATTTTCTTTTTATACTTGTGTAAAATCAGGTTTGTGCAAAAGAAGGAAAAACCTGTTAGAGCACTAAATGAATAATTGGAAATGTATAAAATTACCAATGACCATTTGTTATTGAAAATAAATTAGTTTTCTAAATAAAACACTTATATAGGAACAATATATGTAATATACTTTACATCTGTATAACTGCAGTTTATAAGATTCCCCTCGTGACCCTTATTTCCATCCTATTTTACATTGATCGTACACAGACACTGCCATACATGTTCAGGACAGTTGCCAACGTAACTGACTCACCGTGGGCCGGGGAACTCCAGACCCGGTAGTCAATAGAAAAGGGAAAAAATAAAATAATAAAAAGGGGATAAAGTTTTAGTTCGTGATGCCACCTGTAGGGTTCCGGGGATGGCACCGGCGCTGCTTGGGCCTCCGGGGTGATGGGCGGCAACAAGGTGGAACCGCTCCCTACATGACGAGCGGGGTCCCGGGGGCTGTAGAGCTGCAGCGGTGGAATAGAGCAGCTCGGTTGTTTCTGGAAAGCAATGCACATCAATGGCAGTAATGAAATAAGGCTCAGACACTCTGTTCACTCCGAATGGGTATTTACTCAGGTGTTCAGTGGCATACAGGGTAACACAGTCCTTAATGCCGGATAGTGGACCGGGTGGCTCCGGCAATGAGCAGCGTCCCTCCGAAGCTCCACAGGTGTCTTTCTCTATCGCTGTCTGTCCCTTCACTTCGCTGCTCTGCTATACCCAAACTGGGAGCACTGAGGGCTCTCGGTTGGGTCACTGTGCGACCCTTAACTCACAGCCCCTGGCCCTCAATGGTGGGTGCTCCTGGTATAAGCTGCGGTAGTTGGTGGTTTGTGAGTCGGGCTCCTATGAAGCTTACGACCACTCCGGGTTCTGTGGTGCAGGGGTGAACCAGCTGGACCACGTCGGAGCCTGTACTCCGGCTTTTGGACTGGGCTCGAGTCTTGGATCACCCGCTCTGACTTTGCCCCTCTCTTTCTCTTCTGGGTCACCAGGTTGAGGTACCCTCCCAGTTAGCCTTCTCAGTGCTCTTCTGCAACTTCTCCAACTCTGCTACTTCTGTCACTTTCACTTTGCCTCTCTGAGCTTCTCTCTTGTCACGGCTTGACTTCTGCACTGTTCTGTGCTCACTTCCTGGTCTAACTCCTTACTGCCTTCCCACTCACTATATCACCTAGCTCTCCTCCCACCGGGACTTGTTACCCTAGGAACGGGTGTCTAATTGGTTCCCTGATCACTAGGTGTGTGTAGTGTTGGAGCTTCAGCATTCTTCTACTCATTACCAGAGCAAAGGATATGGCACCTTCATTCAGGGGTGCAGTACCCTTTTGTGACGCACTCTTAGTGGGGCACCACATAACCATCCAATACCTTTCTTGTCTCAGTTACTAAGATGACCTGGGAAATATCTATTCTCCTTGTGGAGAGTATTCTGCTAGCCGGCAGATGAGGAGACTTTAAAGGGATCCTGTCACCTCCAGAACGCCTCCTAAGCTATCAAAACATGTCCCTGCAGCATATTATCACTAATCTCACACACCTTTTGTCTCCTAAAAGCATTCTGTGAAACTGGATAAAAACGTTTTAATACTTACTCATTAGTGATTATAATTAGCAGGGGCCATATTCTTTAGCCCCTAGGGCGTGTTGTTTTGCAGCCTGAGTGATCCAGCCCTCTCCGTCTTTGCTGCTGTGATGTGGAGCTGAAGGCAGGACTGATGATTTGCATTCTGTAAGTGATAGAGAGGGAGGAGGGTAATGCCTGCACGAGCAGAGCAACACAGACAGAGAGAGGGTGGATCCTGGAGCCTGCAAAACAACACACCCTGGTGACTAAAGAATATAGCCCCTGCTAATTATAATCACTAATAATGAGTAAGTATTAAAAGGAGACAAAAGGAGTGTGAGATTAGTGATGGGATGCTGCAGGGACATGTTTTGGTAGCTTAGGAGGCATTCTGGAGGTGACAGGATCCCTTTAAGCCGCAGTGCTCCTCTGGAAAATTGCTTATGCAAATTGTCACTTAAGTAAACAAACTAATGCCACCAATAAAGGTAGCAATCCTAAAAGTCATAATTGACTCTTTAACGAGCCTTTTAATATGACTTAGGATTTGTGCCAGATCAGAACCCCAAACTGCAGACGCTGCGTTTCGGGGTGACTGCTTTTCATCATTGCACTGTGTGAGAATTCTGATCTGGCTGTATGAGAGGCTAAGTATTCTGCTGGCTGGCAGAATACTCTCCGCAAGGAAAGTAGATACTCCCCCAGACCTTTTCTTAGCCTCTCATACCGCCAGATCAAATTCCCACACACTGCACTAATGAGAGGCAATCACCCCAAAATATAGCATCTGCAGTTAGGATTTGTGCCAGATCAGAACCCCAAAGTCATATTAAAACGCTCATTAAAGAGTCAATTATGACTTTTAGGATTACTACCTTTATTGGTGGTATTACAGTTTGTCTACTTAAGTGACAATTTGCATAATATGACCTGATAATTTGATGAGACCAGGTGCGTATATAGAAATGATAGGATCTCAAAGGTGATCTAAATTGGTAACTCCTTCAAACCACTCACACCTAAAACCTTTATGTAGTAGGTTCATGAACAGTATAATTCATATATTCTATAGACAGTGAAGAAAGAAATGTTTTGTGGCACACACAATAGTATTGATGCCCTTTAGTGTCCTATCCACTATAAAACACATTGCATGGCATACAAACATTAAAACTTTCCCACAATGGTTCTCCACACAGTTGGCAACACTACACATTTTATCCCTACCATAATCTCCACACGAACACTATAAAGTCCCAATAGTGCATTTCCTTACATAATATGACCCCTACGTACAGTGCCCCCACATAAATTATAATGCACCCACAGTACCCTCAGTGTAGTATGAGGCCATCACCATTTTCCCAATAAAGTATAAAGCAGCAACTGTGGCCCCAATGCAGTATGAAGCCACCATCTTCCTATAATACAGTATGGTGCCCTAAATCTGTCCCCAATAAGTCCACAGTTGAGCTCCCAATATGTCTCCCAATACATGATGAGGCACACAGTGCTCCTTAGTACAATTTGATGTCTCTTCCATATGCAGAAAAGTACACAGACAATGGAAGAAATCGCCTAGTCTTGTTTCTATGTTATTCTGCTCAAGCCTGTTGGCACAATAATTGCAGCTGCAATGCTAGAACTGATGGTGAGAAATGAGCTGATCACTCTCTCTTCCACCATTGTATGCAAATGTATCTATGTCCTGAGAAGGGCTGAGTGAACAGAAATGGTAAAGTTCAGAGTTCATACTGGACACCCACAGTACCAAACACACACAAACATACTGGTGAACGTGACATAGATATGGACAGAGTTGTGGGTAAAATAATGTTTTTTTGGGTGGATTTTAAGGGATGAAAAAGAAAATGGGGCCATGATCCCCATCAACAAAGTCTCTAGCCCAATATTGTGTATTGGCTAGTAGCGCTCGTGTTCTTCCTCCTCCTCTGCTGGCTCAGACAATGGGTCCTCCCCCTCATCCTCATAAACCCAACGTCTGTGGAAGGGTCCAGCTCTGCTGGCCTGTCTTCGGGGGGGGGGGAGGTGGAGTATCACGATTTTGCCTACTCTTCACCATGCGTCTTGCGGGCGCAGTGGGCCCTGGGGTGGTCTTCCAGGGTAAGGACCAAGAGGCCCCTTATCGCAGGGACCCATCAACGTCTGGCTCCAGGACACGAAAGATGGCCCTCTCGGCGATGTTCGTTGCTCTGGCTCCATGCGGGCCAGCATCTCGCTGGCGACGTACCCGATTCCAGAACCGTTGGTCCTCTCACCATCTAACAGGACTGTTTTGCCCAGATACCCAGCTCAGTGTTTGGTGGGGCAGGTGTTCTTCTTTGGATTCCAAAGCTGGGCCCTGAGCCCGGCCCCCCACCACTGGTCTCAGGCACTGGCTCTCCTGCAGATGTTGAGGGGAGAGCCTCGCCAGCTGCTGGCTCCTCATCGCTGGAGCCAGGCTCACGAGAGTCCTGAAAAATAAACAAAAAAAAAAAAACATCAGCCACATGTTGCTATGTAATTTAAGCTACTACCACTACCAAACACCCAAGACAACATAGAGTCAATCTCACCAAGGCTAACACCAAAAGCCACAGGAGCAGAGTTTGGAAACCATAAGAACAAAGAAGTAGACCAGTGCAGTATCCTCACCTGAGGCTCCACATTGATGTGGCAAGTGACCACAAATAACACAACACAATCTGTGATCCAGCCACCACAAAACAGATAGAAAAGAACAGTGAACAAGATTTGTGAAGGAAAACCACAATGGTGACTTCTACATGTGCTGCAATCCCCACATCAGTGAAAAGAACAAGCTGTGTACATAGATCACACAAACACAATTACCACCTCCTGTGATGGGGCAGGGTCTTGGGCTGTGCCCACAGCTGGTTGCGGGTGGCACCTGCTGCACCGTGTTCCCCAAGGACCCGCCTGGCCCTAGGTGAAGGTGAGGAGGTCATAGTACCACAGAAGTGGCCTAGGGACCTCCTCAGCTCCAGCCCCGGACCGGGCTTCCAGCCACTTTTTGTGGTTCTTGGTGAACACGGTGCGCAGGCGTTTTATCTTCTCCGCAACCAGGGCCACTGTCCAGTTGGTCGTGGGTTGGAGCCAGTTTGCCAGCTCCACCAGCGGCCTATAGGCCGCAGCCCTCGCTGCCTGGTTATGATATTCCGGCAGCGACACCCGCCACAAGCATTCGTGTTCCTGGTACATGGTGAGGAGCTGTGTCACAAAATCGTGATACCCAGCCATCTGAAAAACAAACATATAATTGTGTCATGCAAACAAATACATGGCTATCACAGGTCGCACCCTACTCTGTGTTGCCACCTCATGTCCAGCAATACTAATTACATGTGTTTTGGTAGTCAGCTTGGGTATACAGAATCAGTATTGGCCTTAACATGTGTCCATACATGGGGCATGCAGGACATGCCTGGTGCTATATGTATTTTGGGCCACTGCAGGGAAATATGGCAAGGTCTTATTTAACAAATGGCACACATGGGCTTACAATCTACATTAAAACACACACTCATGAGATTACACACATATTTATGTATAACCATAGTGCTGTAGTACACATTGTCCTGCCAAGGTTCTCCCAGAACATTATGTGTGCTACAGGACACGGAGTGTAGTTACGATGCGTACACGTCGCTAAATACACTTCTACAGGACGCTACATGAAGCTGTACATAAGGCGCTCAAACATCTGCCAACATATGGGTCTGCAGCACACAGAAACTAACATACAGGAGTGCCCAATAGCATGTCCCCCCACTTACCGTCTGTCCAACAGAGTTCTTGTGATGAGACGCTACTAGCACAATGCACATTGAAGTAGGAGCATGGGTGGCGCCCCAGCACGTGCATATTTAAACACAACATGACCAATCAAAAAAGCGCACTGGTTGCACCTGTGTACGTGCAGGTGGCTACGTTGATTGCAAGACGCCGCTGCGGTCTGATTGGTTGGTTACCATATAAAAAGCGCTCACAACCGAGGTAGGGCATGCTTGCTGCCCAGAGTCATTAAGTAAGTTAAGTCATTAAGTAACTGATGTGAAAACATGAACTGTGATATGGCTGTGTTGCGTTTAGAGCACCTTACCATTATGGATTGTTATTGTGTAGTGTAGCTCACGCCCAACTGGTGGGGTATGTACTTACTCTTGAAGTTTTTTTTTTAATTTCTATTGTGTAATGGCAAATGGATGCATGAGTGTTTTGTCAACCAAAACCGTATCATTCAAAAGCCATTTTGCATTTGCCATACAGGATCATGTTTGAAGAATGCACGTGTCTTTAGTTGTGGGGATCATCAGAATTGTGGCCACATAGTACTGTCATTTACCACACACAATGGGACTTTTAAGGGCAAACTCAGATGTGGAGTGGGGCATGTGGCTTCTGCGAGTGTCTGCCTCAGAAGATCCGGCATTCCAAACACATCAGGGATGTCTCTTGGACATGATGAGTATTCAATATTCTGCTGCGTGGCGTGATATTTTATGAATAATACACAAAGGCTGGGGTACGTGTATAATGTAATTGCATAGAGTTGGTAACAACCATGATTTGATTAATGTGACCTATCTCTTTGGCCACGCCTTGTGGTCAGACGTCAACATTATGGCCAGATATATGGGCTCATGCTCATGATGTGTTGCATTTGACAAGGGATATGTATTTGTACAGGAGGGCCAGGGGTGTAGAGTGACCAGGTTTGGTTGTCAGCCACTTCAATGTTGTGTTTGGGCCTTGAATGGTGGTCTATATGTATGTGTGTAGGCTTGTGAGCAAACTTGGGTAGGCTGTGGTAAAGTGCCCAGGAGATGTATAGGGAAGGAGGTGGTGTGTGTACATGATGTGATGAAGCGTTCTTGTAGTGATGTTTCTTTTCCTCACATTTGCAGGGGTTGGTACGTGAGATGATCATGGACCCTGATGGAGATGCTATCGTGGCTCTTGCCTTGGTGGAAGAGGAATTGTGGCTGGAGGATATGAGAGATTGTGGGCTCGCACACCACGGCGTGTGTGGGCTCGGGATTGGCTTCTGCACCGGGAGACCCGGAGCCACAGGTGGCTGGTCTGTGAGCTGGAGGATCGGAGTCTGCATGATTTCAGGAACTATCTCCGTATTCCGAGGACTCTTACACATTCCTGTTGGAAAGCATAAGGCCATTGATAGCCTGACAGGACACTTTGATGCGTCAAGCTGTGCCACCTGAGGAGCGTTTGTCTGTATCTTTGCGGTTCCTGGCAACAGGTCGTTCAAGAACAGACCTGCAATTCAGTTCACGTGTGCCACCTGATCCCCGAGACGTGTGAGGCCATCTGGAGTAGTCTGCTGCCATCCTATATGCAGTTTCCAACAACCCCCGCTGAATGGATGGATGTTGCCAGAGGGTTCAGGACCGCTGGCAATTTCCAAACTGCGGAGGTGCATTGGATGGTAAGCGCATGAGGATCACTAAACCCCCAAACTCGGGGTCTTTGTATTACAATTACAAAGGATATTGTAGTGTGGTCCTCATGGCCCTGGTAGACGCGAACTATGAGTTCCTCTACGTGGATGTTGAAATGAACGGGCATATCTCAGATGGGGGTGTGTTCGCACACTGCTCCTTGGCCCAAGACCTAAGGACAGGTGGGCTGAACTTGCCTTCAAATGATGAGACAATCGGTCATGTCAACTTTGCGTTTGTGGGTGATGAAGCCTTCCCACTACGGCCATATCCCTAGAGGATGCTTACTTCTGAGCAGCGCATTTTCAATTACCTGCTATCCCAGGCCCCCGTGTGGTTGAAAATGCGTTCGGGATCATGGCCACTACATTCCGGGTTTTTCACACACGTCTGCATATGAAACTGGAATCTATTGATGTGGTAGTGCTGGCCTGCTGTGTGCTGCATAACTTCCTGTGTCGTAGGGATCGGTCATCATACACGCCGGCAAGTTATGTGGATTCAGTGGACCCCACAACAGGGGAGCTCCGTCCCGGATTGGCGTGCTACCGACCATGGTGTGGCGCCACTCCAGCTGCTGAGCCAGGGTCAGACTCCACAGGATGCCAGGAACAGCAGAGACGCATACTGCTCTACTTTAATGGCCCTGGGGCAGTGGCCTGGCAGCACCAGCAGGTGTAGGGTGGCTGGTGTTGTGAGGCAGCAACATGATGAGGAGGGTGGAGTCACCAGGGTGGCTGCATCATGAAGATTGTTCTTGTGTTTTGGTGTGTAAACATTAGTTAATTAGCTAGTTAGTGTTTTTGGGTTTTGTACTTTGAAATGTTTTTTTGTTTACCATAATTTTGCATCACGTTGCATTTGTTTGTGTGATGTGAACACTGTTTTTTTTTTTAATTTTGTGTGTGTTGTTCTTTTTTTTTTTTTGTGCACAAAAATACAAACTAAAACAAAATTGAACCAAGAAAAAACCTATGTGTGTCACGTCCTACTGACGGACCCTACGTGTGAACCCACTGGACCGCGTAGTTGCGGATGCCGATACCTGGTTGATAGAGAGGAGGACTAGAACAGTAGAGTCAAAAGGTTTATTGTGTACAACAACAAAACAAGAACCCACGCCCCAGGGGAGAGCCACAAGGTCGCAGCACCGGAACACCACCGAAGGAGGCCCCGGAGCGCTTAACCCCTATACAGGGATACCGCCGGTACCAACCTCAGGGGGACCAATGAAGCGGACACGAGTGTTAAACCGACCCCAGACGACGTGGTAAAAAGCAACAGCACAAGAACACCAGGGAACCGGAGCAGGACTGGAGCCAGCACTTCAGCAGAGAAGAGGTCCGGGGAGCAGGCCAAGAACACCGGAGTCAATGAGGAGTCGGCAGGGCAGAGATCTGCTGGAAGTAACAAACAGGTATCAGATATTATGCAAAACAAGGAACAACCTGACCAGACCAGGAATAGCAACTTCACAAAGTAGAAATTGCCCTGGCAAAGACTGACAGGAATCAGGAAGCTTATGTTATGATTGGCAGGACACAGAGACATGGTGATTGGCTGAGGAGAGGAGCATGATCCCTGCAGTTCTCCAGTAGTCACTGATTTGGAGATGGAGTTTCATGTGCTCAAGCAGTAGCCCCGGAAGTGAGGAGATGAGCGGCGCTATTCAAGCAGAGGGCGCTGGAGCCCTGCGGCAGACCCCCGGGTGGTTACAGTGTGTGTCGTGACTTTGGAATCCAGGACAGTTGCACATAGCTTTATGCTGTGCACAGAGGTATGTGATCCGTAAACAGGGATTTTTGTGTACTCACCATAAAATATTTTCTCCTAGCTCATCACTGGGGGACACAGGACCATGGGTGTATGCTTTTCTGCCACTAGGAGGCAACACTAAGTAGAGATTAAAATTGAGCCCTCCTTCCTGCAGTATACACCCGTATGTGGGCGTAGATATTCAGTTTAGTACTAAAGCAGTAGGAGAGCTGGTAATAAGGTATGAATGGTGTAAGGTACAATACTGTACCCGTTAGGTACACTTAGCATATGGCGGTGTGCTGTGAATATGGATGTGTTAAATGGGTGGGTGCTGTGTCTCCCAATGATGAGCTAGGAGAAAAGGATTTTACGGTGAGTACACAAAAATCCCTGTTTCTCCTTCGCATCATTGGGGACACAGGACCATGGGACGTCCTAAAGCAGTCCCTGGGTGGGAATTGAACAATGGTGGTCGAGCATCATGCGCTAGCTGCTTACAGATGCGCGACCGCTGCCTGCAAGATCTTTCTACCTAGGCTTGCGTTTGCAGAGGCCTGGGTGTGGATGTTGTAGTGTTTGGTGAAGGTATGTAGGCTGGACCAGGTTGCGGCTTTGCAGACCTGAGTCGCCGAGGCTTGGTGGCGAATGGCCCATGAGGCGCCTACTGACTGAGTCGAGTGTGCCTTGATTCCTTCTGGGATTGGCATTCCCTTGATGCGGTAGGCTTCCTGAATCGTGGAACAGATCCATCGTGCCAATGTGGATTTGGAGGCAGCCATTCCCTTTCTAGGACCCTTGGATATGACGAACAACGTTTTTGTTTTGCGGAACAGGGCTGTTCGGGAGATGTAGTGTGTGAGGGCCCTTACCAGGTCCAGGGTATGGAGCTGCTTTTCTATCCAGTGTATTGGAGTTGGGTAGAGGGACAGGAGGACGATGTCTTCGTTAAGGTGGAATTGGGATACCACCTTGGGCAAGAAAGATGGAGAAGGACGGAGGATTACTTTATCCTTATGGAAGCATAGGTAGGGGGGCCGACAGGATAGGGCGGCCAGCTCGGACACGCGCTTAATTGATATGATAGAGACGAGGAAGTCGACCTTGTACGAGAGATGGGCTACAGGGATCTCTTTCAGGGGATCGAACGGCGTGTCTTGGAGGACATCAAGAACTAGGTTTAGGTCCTAGACAGCCACGGGCATCCTGTAGGGGGGTCGTGTGTGGGAGACTCCTTGGATGAATGTTTTGACCTGTGATTTTGACTCAATCCTGCGTTGGAGAAGAACACTTAAGGCCGAAATTTGGCCTTTGATGGAGTTTGGTGCTAGCCCGCGTCGAGGCCATTCTGGAGGAACTCTAGGTTCGAGAGGATGGAGAAGAGGAGTGGGTTACGGTTGCGGTCTTTGTACCACTTGAAGTAGGTTTTCCAGGTGTGGTAGTAGATGCGTGAGGACGATGTTTTTCGGGCATTGACCATGGTGGTTATGACCTCTGGTGTAAACCCTGCCTGGGTCAGGATCCAGGATTCAATCGCCATGCCGTTAAAGACAGGGCTCCCGAGTTCTGGTGGTAAAAGGGGCCCTGGGATAGGAGGTCTGGCCTATTTGGGAGTGGCCAGGGCGCATCGGTGAGTAGTAGCCTTTCCGCCTTGACCTTTCTGATCACTCGACGGATTAGATGGAGTGGCGGAAAGATGTACGGCAGTTGGAATTGGCACCAGGGGAGGACTAGGGAGTCCACTCCTAGGGCCAGTGGGTCCCGGGATCTGGCCATGAACCCCGGGACTTTTGCATTCATTCTTGACGCCATGAGGTCCATGTCGGGAGTTCCCCAGCGTTGGTAGATTTGGTGGAAGACTTCCGGGTGTAGGGACCATTCCCATGAGGTCAGTCCCTTGCGGCTAAGGAAGTCCGCTGCCCAGTTGTCCACCCCCGGGATGTGGACTGCTGATATGATTGACCGGGTTTTTTCGGTCCACTGTAGGATGTGTTCCACCTCGTGCATTGCTAATTTGCTGCGCGTGCCGCCCTGATGATTGATATACGCAACCGCTGTGGTGTTGTCTGATTGAATGCGGATGGGGCGTCCGGCCAGGAAGTGATGGAAGTGTTGGAGTGCTATTCGGATTGCTCGCAGTTCTAGGATGTTGATTGGGAGAAGTGACTCTTGGGGTGTCCAGCGCCCGTGAGCCGTGTGCTGAAGATAGACGGCCCCCCAGCAGAGTAGGCTGGCACAACAAGGTCTTAGCCCACTCACACAGACAGATCAGAATATGCCACACACTACACTGATGAGGGGCAGTTACCCCGAAATGCAGCGTCTGTAGTTTGGGGTTCTGATCTGACACAAATCCCTTAGTCATATTAAAAGCTTGTTGGAAAGCGATTATGACTTTGAGGAGCTGCTTAAATGTGGCACTGGAGTTTCTCCACTTTCTTAGTGAAGTGCAAATTTGCATATATCTGAGAGGAGGGAAGTTGCTACAATTTCCTCACCTACTTAGCTGTCTCCATAAGGCAGATAGCAAGTTCCCAGACCTTGTCTTAGCCCACTCACACAGCCAGATCAGAATATCCCACACACTACACTGATGAGGGGCAGTTACCCTGAAACGCAGCGTCTGTAGTTTGGGGTTCTGATCTGGCACAAATCCCTTAGTCATATTAAAAGCTTGTTGGAAAGCGATTATGACTTTGAGGAGCTGCTTAAATGTGGCACTGGAGTTTCTACACTTCCTTAGTGAAGTGCAAATTTGGTCTGATAGTTCGACCTCGGAGCGTCAATCGGACCGGTGACGAGGTGAAGGGGAGCGAGACCTGTCACTTGATGACATATTGGGAAATTGTCCCTGGGATGGGCTGGTATTAGTCCGTCTTCTATTGGTTAGAGGGGCCGTGGGCTGGGAATGTTCCCTGCTGGAGTGGGAGCGGTGACGTTTATGGGCACTGGTTGTGTGAGACTCAGGACAGGCCTGCAACATTTGGACTATGGAGTCCAGCCGTTGTGACAATACTATACCCCATGGAGGGATGTCAGGCACACTGAGACCTGCGTCAGTGGTAGCCTAAATGGGACTTTCAGGTTCACAGTCCCTACAAAATTGTGACGTACGCTTGTGCGGGAGCTGGGTCTGGCAACTAGTGCATGATGCCTTGTTCCCTGTGCTGCTTTTGCTTTTGTCCTTGGATGAGATCTGCCATTGCGTACCAGATTACTGTCAGCGATGGCACTGCGGTGTACTAACTGGTCTGGTATGGGGACAGGGGTGGATGTCTGCAGGAAAGAGGTTCTTATGGAGCTTACCCGGATGCTGTGTCCCCTGCTATGTCGTCTGTGAGGTGCTGAGGTCTTTCCCTTGAAGAGGCACCGGAACAAAAGGACTGTGACCTGAATGTATCCCTGGGTAGTATGTGGGCTTTGTGCGACCCCACCCCTTGAGGGGGCAAAGCCCACCCTACTTTAGCAGGTCTCCATGAGGGGTAAGCAGGTACAGCCCCAAGTTTATTACCTGAGGGCTGTACCTTTGTGCAGCTGTAGTATGCTACCTGCTTTGTTTGATTTTCGCGCCGGTTTTGGGGCGTGTTTGAGGGCTGTGCCCCTGGTACATGCTTTAATATGGTTGCATATGAGGCTTTTTTCCAGCCCCCCTGAGCTATTCTGTGGGGCTGCACTTCTGGCCACAAGTGAATCACTCAGTGGCCAATAGGTGCGCGGCTGGCCGCGTCATTGCGCCCGCCCCCTATGACGCGGATGGTGACGTGCATGCGGCCAATGAGCCAAGGCCGTGGGCGGCGCTACAGTGCGGGCCCAGACCGGGGCCTCAATTACTTGTGGCTCCCCAGAGCGGCGTCGGGTGGCCGCGGTGGCAGCCTCCGGCGTCACAGGGGTGCCCTGATTGTTGCAGCTCCTGTGTCTGTGCACGCACCCCGACTTACCGGTGGTGCGCGTCCCAGCATGGAGCCGCCGTGTTGAAGTGGTCTGGCTATGGATCCCGAGGTGGGTGAGGGTACTGCCGCCTCTGCTGCACCAGAGCCCTTAGGGATGGCTTGGTGCGCAGCGTGTGCTGGCTGCTGGGCTCTATCACCTGCCTCCTTTGTTGGAGGAGGTGAGAATTGTCATGTGGCTGTGTGCTACCCTGGTCCTGCAGTTTGATGGCATGGTGCCCTCTGGGTGCCGGTGGCCTCTGCATCCCCCTGTCCTGCAGGGGGGTGCAATTATGTCTCGTGGTTACTGGTGGCTTTGTGCCAGGAGAGCAGGGTCCTTTTATGAGGATCCGTCCCCGTGAGCTGCCCTCGGGTTTCCATGCTAGGTGAAAATCAGTTGCGTAAAAGTGAAAAGGATAAATAAATAAATAAAAGAGGGTATGTGTGGTCTGAGCTACAGACCGCATGTGCCTCCTGCGACACTAAGCTAAAAACTGAATATCTACATCCACGTACGGGTGTATACTGCAGGAAGGAGGGCTCAATTTTAATCTCTACTTAGTGTCGCCTCCTAGTGGCAGAAAAGCATACACCCATGGTCCTGTGTCCCCCAGTGATGCGAAGGAGAAAATGGTATTGATGGGTCCGTGCAGCATTGTGTGGTAATATCCAGTACACAGGTCCAGCCCTTTGGGCACACTGTATGGCGCAGCTGTGTGTACATATCCATTATGATGTGTTTGGGCCACAGGGGCACATGTCCACACACATTGAGCAAGCAATGGTGTTTGTGGGGGATGTAGGTACAGTCCATTACACACGAACATGTGTACACACACATAGTTCAGTTCTGCCATGGCAGCTGTGCCATGGCATGGACCAATGTAGGCACATATGGCCATAGTGTTGTTTGTATGTTCCCACCAGCAGCTACAGACGCACACATAGCAAGCCATTGTGTAGTGTAAGCCACTGTCCTGCACAAAACCGCTCCTGTGTGACGCTTGAGCGGCTCGAAAGTGTGTCACAGCAGCCACTTACAACGACATGAGCGGTATTCTTTCTAAACTGTGAGACAATGGCGTCACGTATTAGCCAGCCTTCCAGCGCAGGCTGGCTAATCATGACGCAATTGCGTTGTCCAATAAGCGTGTTTGGGGCGCGGTGTACAACAATTTGTCACGCCTATGTTCTCGCCGCGCTGAACATGTACACTCACATTCATTTAGGGATTGCGGCGTGTGAAGCGGCGACGGGAGTCTACCGGATGTTTCCCGCTGTTGGTGTGGCGATTTCCAGGGCGACACATCGCCTTAGGTTGAGGGCGAAATTGCGGCGTGTAAAAGCGCCATCGCCGATCTGAGGCGACAGTGAAAAACGTGCACGCGCATGTTAGATCGCCTCCTATCGCCACCAATAATTGCGGCGTGTAAAGGTACCCTAAGGGAATCGCTGATGGTTTCTGTCCTCAGAGAAAGAAGAAACCTCATTAATCATTTATATGTTCCCAGAACCTTCTATTAAATACGACCAATAAATAACCCACATACGGAGAGAACAGGAGACACGTCCCTCAGTAAGAAGAAATGTCACCAGCGCTGAGGGGGTTAATGTCCTGTGTCCAGTAATGGGGAATGTGCTCTGTGCATAATCACAGGGTAGATGCTAGAGAATACAGGCTGCTTGCATGTGTGACGTCATTAGAAGAGGCGGGGCCTCCTCATTTCAGGGCGTGCCCTCCTTTTACCTCCTGCTTCTCTCCTTTCCCTCGTGCAGTGTGGATTATGGCGGGCTTCTGTGAGGCTGTTACCCTCGTGCTTCGTGCTGCAGTGTTGATTTTATGGCGGCCTTCTGTGAGGCTGGGGCGGATAATCTTCTGATTGTATGTGTAAACTGCTTCTCAGGGATCTGAGTAGGTAAGAAAGTGTAATGCTTAAATAGGACTGCTTGCTTACTGGGGGTCTGTTTACATGGGACTGCTCAGGGATCTCAGTGGGTAGAGGAACATAATGCTTACATGGGACTGCTTGCTGGGGTCTGTTTACATGGGACTGCTTCTCAGGGATCTAAGTGGGTAGAGGAACATAATGCTGACATGGGACTTCTTGCTGGGGGTTTGTGGGGGGGCTGCTTGCTGGAGGTCTGTTTACATGGGACTGCTTCTCAGGGATCTCAGTGGGTAGAGGAACATAATGCTTACATGGGACTGCTTGCTGGGGGTCTGTTTACATGGGACTGCTCAGGGATCTCAGTGGGTAGAGGAACATAATGCTTACATGGGACTGCTTGCTGGGGTCTGTTTACATGGGACTGCTTCTCAGGGATCTAAGTGGGTAGAGGAACATAATGCTTACATGGGACTGCTTGCTGGGGGTTTGTGGAGGGACTGCTTGCTGGAGGTCTGTTTACATGGGACTGCTTCTCAGGGATCTCAGTGGGTAGAGGAACATAATGCTTACATGGGACTGCTTGCTGGGGTTTGTGGGGGGACTGCTTGCTGGAGGTCTGTTTACATGGGACTGCTTCTCAGGGATCTCAGTGGGTAGAGGAACATAATGCTTACATGGGACTGCTTGCTGGGGGTCTGTTTACATGGGACTGCTTCTCAGGGATCTCAGTGGGTAGAGGAACATAATGCTTACATGGGACTGCTTGCTGGGGGTCTGTTTACATGGGACTGCTTCTCAGGGATCTAAGTGGGTAGAGGAACATAATGCTTACATGGGACTGCTTGCTGGGGTTTGTGGGGGGACTGCTTGCTGGATGTCTGTTTACATGGGACTGCTTCTCAGGGATCTCAGTGGGTAGAGGAACATAATGCTTACATGGGACTGCTTGCTGGGGGTTTGTGGGGGGCTGCTTGCTGGAGGTCTGTTTACATGGGACTGCTTCTCAGAGATCTCAGTGGGTAAAGGAACATAATGCTTGCTGGGGGTCTGTTTACATGGGACTGCTTCTCAGGGATCTCAGTGGGTAGAGGAACATAATGCTTACATGGGACTGCTTGCTGGGGGTCTGTTTACATGGGACTGCTTCTCAGGGATCTCAGTGGGTAGAGGAACATAATGCTTACATGGGACTGCTTGCTGGGGGTCTGTTTACATGGGACTGCTTCTCAGGGATCTAAGTGGGTAGAGGAACATAATGCTTACATGGGACTGCTTGTTTGCTGGGGGTCTGCGGCAGTGGCTAGGGGAACATAATGCTTACATGGGACTGCTTGCTGCTTACATGGGACTGCTTGTTTGCTGGGGCCTGCGGCAGTGGCTAGGGGAACATAATGCTTACATGGGACTGCTTGCTGAGGGTCTGTGGGGGGCATGATGCTTACATTGGGATGCTGCTTGCTAGGGATTTGCATGGTAGGTGGGCAAGTTCTTTGCAGTTACTTGCATGGGGCTGCTGCTTGATAGGGATCTGCGTGGGTAAGGTGGCATGATGCTTGCATGGGGCTGCTGCTTGCTCCATGGGGATCTGAGTGGTTAGAGGAGCATAATGCTTGCATGGGGCTGCTGCTTGATGGGGAATCTACGTGGGTAGGGGGCATGATGCTTGCATGGGGCTGCTGCTTGATGGGGATCTGTGTGGGTACGGGGCCATGATGCACGCATGGGGCCGATCTGCATGGGTAGGGGGGCATGATGCTTGCATGGGGCTGCTGCTTGATGGGATCTGCGTGGGTAGGGGGGCATGATGCTTGCATGGGTCTGCTGCTTGATGGGGATCTGCGTGGGTAGAAGGACATGATGCTCGCATGGAGATGCTGCTTGAAGGGGATCTGCTTGGGTAGAAGGGCATGATGCTCGCATGGGGATCTGCGTGGGTAGGGGCCATGATGCTTGCATGGGGCTGATCTGCGTGGGTAGGGGGGCATGATGCTCGCATGGGGGTGCTGCTTGATAGGATCTGCGTGGGTAGAGGGGCATGATGCTCGCATGGGGCCTATTATACCAAAAGAGCCATTTGTGAAGGTGGCTCTTATCCCCTACTCCCCAGGGACCTCCTACTTTGTTCCTCAAAAGCGGCCTCGGCACCTGCGCAGATCTCTCAGCTCTCGGGCATCTCACATGGTTCGAATCTGGCGCCTGCGGAAACAGCGTGACTGCGCCTGTTCCCTCCTTGCCAGATTCCCAGCCATGCAGTTTGCATCTATTCTAATAAAACCCTAAGCCAGCTTCCGTCAGTATGTCATCGAAATGACGTCACATTCTGACGGAAGCCGACTGTATCCCTAAGCAAGATGGCCGACCGTTAGCGAGAGCGGGGCTAATACTGCCTCACTCTCGCCATCGCGGACCCTCCTCCGGCCCCGATCCGCTCTTCCTGCCCCCCGCGCCCCCCCCCCCCCCCGGTCCTCAATGATGATAAAAATAAAAAAAGCCGATAAGGATACTTAGAAGACAGATGGAGCGCGGCTGCGGGGGGTAAGTATCCTTATGGGCTTTTTTTATTGTTATCACCATTGAGGAGCGGGGGAGTAAGGGCAGCAGAGGGAGGGGGGCCACGGGGAGAGAGGGGGGCAGGAGGAGCGCCTACATCCTGCAAAAACCCTCCCGGCTCCGTCCAGCTTCCCCATCCTGCGTCCCCCGGCTCCCCCCCATCCTGCGGCTCCCACCCCGGCTCCCCCCATCCTGCGTCCCCTGGCTCCCCCTCCCCCATCCTGCGGCTCCTCCCTCTCCCCCCCGCCCAGCTCCCCCCATCCTGCGTCTCCCCCCCCCGCGTCTCCCCTCCCATCCTGCGTCTCCCCCCACCCCCCCATCCTGCGTCTCCCCCCCCCCATCCTGAGTCTCCCCCCCCCCCCCTCCATCCTGCGTCCCCCACCCCCATTCTGCGTCCCCCCCATCCTGCGTCTCCCCCGCCCCCCCATCCTGCGTCTCCCCTGCCCCCCATCCTGCGTCTCCTCCCCCCCCCCATCCTGCGTCTCCTCCCCCCCCCCATCCTGCGTCTCCTCCCCCCCCATCCTGCGTCCTCCTCCCCCCCCCATCCTGCGGCTCCTCCCCCCCCCATCCTGCGGCTCCTCCCCCCCCCCCATCCTGCGGCTCCCACCCCGGCTCCCTCCATCCTGCGTCCCCTGGCTCCCCCTCCCCCATCCTGCGGCTCCTCCCTCTCCCCCCCCCGGCTCCCCCCATCCTGCGTCTCCCCCCCCCCCCCCCGTGTCTCCCCCTCCCATCCTGCGTCTCCCCCCACCCCCCCATCCTGCGTCTCCTCCCCCCCCCCATCCTGCGTCTCCTCCCACCCCCATCCTGCGTCTCCTCCCCCCCCATCCTGCGTCTCCTCCCCCCCCATCCTGCGTCTCCTCCCCCCCCATCCTGCGTCTCCTCCCCCCCCCATCCTGCGGCTCCCACCCCGGCTCCCCCCATCCTGCGTCCCCTGGCTCCCCCTCCCCCATCCTGCGGCTCCTCCCTCTCCCCCCCCCAGCTCCCCCCATCCTGCGTCTCCCCCCCCCCCCCCCCGTGTCTCCCCCTCCCATCCTGCGTCCTCCCCCCACCCCCCCATCCTGCGTCTCCCCCCCCCCATCCTGAGTCTCCCCCCCCCTCCATCCTGCGTCCCCCACCCCCATTCTGCGTCCCCCCCCCATCCTGCGTCTCCCCCGCCCCCCATCCTGCGTCTCCCCCGCCCCCCATCCTGCGTCTCCCACCACCCATCCTGCGTCTCCTCCCCCCCCCCATCCTGCGTCTCCCCCCACCCCCCCCCATCCTGCGTCTCCCCCCCCCCATCCTGAGTCTCCCCCCCCCTCCATCCTGCGTCCCCCACCCCCATTCTGCGTCCCCCCCCCCATCCTGCGTCTCCCCCGCCCCCCATCCTGCGTCTCCCCCGCCCCCCATCCTGCGTCTCCCACCACCCATCCTGCGTCTCCTCCCCCCCCCCATCCTGCGTCTCCCCCCCATCCTGCGTCTCCCCCCCCCCCCCATCCTGCGTCTCCTCCCCCCCCATCCTGCGTCTCCCCCCCCCCCCATCCTGCGTCTCCCCCCTCCCCAGTCTCCCCCCATCCTGCGTCTCCCCCCTCCCCCCATCCTGCGTCTCCCCCCTCCCCCCATCCTGCGTCTCCTCCCCCCCCCATCCTGCGTCTCCCTCCCCCCCCCATCCTGCGTCTCCCTCCCCCCCCCATCCTGCGTCTCCCTCCCCCCCCCATCCTGCGTCTCCCTCCCCCCCCATCCTGCGTCCTCCCCCCATCCTGCGTCTCCCCCATCCTGCGTCTCCCCCACCCCCATCCTGCGTCCCCCCTCTCCATCCTGCCTACACCCCCCCCCCCATCCTGTGTCTTCCCCCCTGGCTCCCCTCATCCTGCCCACCGCGCTGCTGCACTGACCAGTGAGCCACCGTGCACTCTGCTAACCACTGAGCCACTGCGCACTCTGCTAACCACTGACCCCTGTATACTCTGCTAAGCACTCTGCTGCGGGCAGGAGTGAACCGTGGAACAGCGGCCGGGTGTGGGCAGGAGGGGCCCCCTCTTGCCCTCACCGAGCCGCTGTTCCCCGGCCCCCTCCTGCCCGCACCAAGCCGCTGTCCCCGAGCCCCCTCCTGCCTGCACCCGTCCGCTCTTCCCCGGCCCCCTCCTGCCTGCACCCGCCCGCTCTTTCCTGGCCCCCTACTGCCTGCACCCGGCCCCCTCCTGTCCGCTGTGCCCTGGCCCTCTCCTGACCGCACCCCCCGCTGTCCCCTCCTGGACTCTGGCACCACTGCTCACTGGCACCGTTGCACACCGATACTGCTGTAGGTATCTACTATATAATTGTCTACTTTTGTCTGTAACGCAAATCCTGCGTTGCTGGTCGCAGGCGGCTGGCCTGACCAATCAATCAGCAACAGGGACAGTTTGCCCGCAAATTGGCGCGGCATTTCAACCACGCTTTGCTGATTCGTTGCGCCCGGCCGGTTCCCTTGCCAGCAATCAGCGATATTGGCGCAGGATTTAAACCCAGCTTCCCTTTGCATTATTCTTAAATCTTCATAAATAAACTACATACATAATCTAGAATACACGATGCGTTAGAATCGGGCCAACATCTAGTACAGCATAAGAGCACTCTGGGCGGGATCTCGTGCCTACGTGATACCATCTGACCTCAGCTTCCAGGCAGAGCTCACGGAGATGCCCAAGAGCTGAGAGATCTGCACCACTCGCAAGGAACAGAGTAGGAGGGTCCCGGAGGTGGGGTAACAGCAGCGAGGGGTTTAGGTCCTGGGAGGGGAGTATACCTCCCGGACCTAAAATAATTTCTCATAAAGTGATTATTTTGGTGTCCGGGTGGGAAGGGGGACAAGAGCCACATTCACTCCTTTACTAAATGCAGCATAGGCGCTGATGGAGGTGGCTTTTAGTTTAATAGGCCCTGTGTGGTGACAGGTTCCCTTTAAAACTTTTTTTCTTACTAATAGTATTGGGGGACACAGGACTCTGTGTTTGTGCTCGGCCACCAGGAAGTTTGAAACTACATAAAAAAAGTTGGCTCCACTTTTCGGGCCGTGTTCTGTCCTCGGACTCTGCGGATCAATTTTAGCCTTGTTTCTATAGGAGTCAGGCACAACTTCTATCGAGTGTTTCTGCATGATTTATTATTTTTTTTCTGTTCTAGGTATTGTGGATTTCCCCCATCTACAGCAGGGTCACTGTGGAGAACATTTCATCACTGCTCGTCTCTACAATCCATGTGAGGCCGTTGAAGAGGTGACACTGTGGAGCCTGATAATGTCAGATGAGTATAATCACTGCAAACAACCCTCCCTCTCTCTATCTCTTAGCTTGCTAGGGTTTGCTGTCTTGGGGTCTCTCGCCCTTTTATTTTCTTTTGGGCAAGCTTTCTCCCCTCCTCCTCCTTTTCCGCCTTCTCCCCCTCCTCCTTTTCCGCCTTCTCCCCCTCCTCCTTTTCCGCCTTCTCCCCTCTCCTCCTCCTCCTTTTCCGCCTTCTCCCCTCTCCTCCTCCTCCTCCTTTTCCGCCTTCTCCCCCCTCCTCCTCCTCCTTTTCCGCCTTCTCCCCCTCCTCCTTTTCCGCCTTCTCCCCTCTCCTCCTCCTCCTTTTCCGCCTTCTCCCCTCTCCTCCTCCTCCTTTTCTGCCTTCTCCCCCCTCCTCCTCCTTTTCCGCCTTCTCCCCCCTCCTCCTCCTCCTTTTCCGCCTTCTCCCCCCTCCGCCTCCTCCTTTTCCGCCTTCTCACCCCTCCTCCTCCTCCTTTTCCGCCTTCTCCCCCTCTTCCTTTTCCGCCCTTCTCCGCTCCCTCCTCCTTTTCCGCCCTTCTCCGCTCCCTCCTCCTTTTCCGCCCTTCTCTGCTCCCTCCTCCTTTTCCGCCCTTCTCCGCTCCCTCCTCCTTTTCCGCCCTTCTCCGCTCCCTCCTCCGCTCCCTCCTTTTCCGCCCTTCTCCGCTCCCTCCTCCGCTCCCTCCTGCCTTTTCCGCCCTTCTCCGCTCCCTCCTCCGCTCCCTCCTGCCTTTTCCGCCCTCCTCCGCTCCCTCCTGCCTTTTCCGCCCTCCTCCGCTCCCTCCTGCCTTTTCCGCCCTTCTCCGCTCCCTCCTGCCTTTTCCGCCCTTCTCCGCTCCCTCCTGCCTTTTCCGCCCTTCTCCGCTCCCTCCTGCCTTTTCCGCCCTTCTCCGCTCCCTCCTGCCTTTTCCGCCCTTCTCCGCTCCCTCCTGCCTTTTCCGCCTTTTTCCGCCCCATCCTCCTCCGCCTTTCTCCACCCTCCTCCTCCTTATATTTCCATCTTTCTCGCATTCGCTCCCTCCCCTTTCTCCGATTTTAATTTTTTGCAGCCACCAGGTCACCTTGCTGGTTTCCTCACAGGCACCTCCTGGGCTCTGGTCATTTCACATATTCTTCTCTGGGGACATTGGACCTCTGGTGTTATCTGGACGGCTCAAATGGACACTACCTTCCTGTTGCCGCCATATCTCATGGCTACAAGATTGCATGTCCGCGAGTTGCAGAAGATATACCTGCGCTCGTGTCTTCTCCAATGTATTAAACAATAAATGTTATCATATATACAGAAATCAGATATTTCAACTGAAGCGCAGGGAACTTGGGTCCAAAAGGATTTTGCTTTCATTGTAACTTATCTCAGACGTCACTTGTTTATATATTGATTTCTAAATTTCATTGTTCTATATTTGTATAAAAATATGTATAACTTTCTCCTTTTTGTTACAATTATTTTATATATTTGATATAATAAAACTGTTTTGAGAGCAATGGGCAGAATTTTCATTTCTATAATCGGTGGCGTATCTAGGGGGGGGCACTGGTGGGACATCTGCCCTGGGCACAGCAGGCAGGGGGGCACCGTTGGGCCTTTTGATGCATAGCCTGAGATATCTTCCTGCCGGCTGCATATGTTGCCTTCCCCCCCATAGTAGGAGCCAGCTATTCTCTGACACGTCGTCAGCTGCCAGTGGGTCAGAGAAACTGCCACATGCTGGTTTCCTGCAATCAGTTTTACAAGTGTCAAGACATTGATCTCAGGGAGACCAGTTCAAGAAAACACTGCGGGCAGCCGGCTAAAGCGCTCAACACAGTGAATTCCTAGGCCCATTGCCCCCTGGGAATTTTGAATATGCAAATTGAGTCTGTGGAGCCTCGATTAGGAGTCTCAAGACATGACTAGCCAGATCTTCCTCTAGTGAAGGACCTAGCCATGGTAACCACCATATTAAGTGGCCCTTTGAGTCAATATCCAGCTCATTACAAGCTTAAAGATATGACCAGGGAATACCAAGGCCAGGTATCCATCCACAGACAGCTGTTTCGGGGTGTTGCCCCTCATCAGTGTGGAGTAGGATTCTGGCTAGGTGGGAGCTAGGCATTGCTCCCACCTAGCCAGAATCCTACTCCACACTGATGAGGGGCAACACCCCGAAACAGCTGTCTGTGGACGGATACCTGGCCTTGGTATTTCCTGGTCATATCTTTAAGCTTGTAATGAGCTGGATATTGACTCAACCACCATATTAAGTGGCCCTTTATCATGGCTAGGTCCTTCACTAGAGGAAGATCTGGCTAGTCCTGTGTTGAGACTCCTAATCGAGGCTCCACAGACTCAATTTGCATACTCTGTACATTGGAAGCAGCACACTTTTACCGGCAGTCCAGGTCAGGGAGACCTCAGCAACGTGATCAGGTCAGTTGACCGTGCCTGCAGAGGTGACATAAGGATGGTGTAAAGCCCTCCATACAGGAGCTGAAGACACTGTTTCCCCCCACCCCACCCCCCTCCCTTTTCTGTAATGTAATCACTGAAAAGGAGAGAGGGTAGGGAGTGTGGGGGCGATATATGTGAAACAAACAGGAAGGAGGAGGTGGGTGAAGAGTATGTGAATCAAATGGAGGGAGAGGGTGACGTGCTTATTAAAAATCAGAAAGTAATTAAAAAAAATATGTGGCCGAAAATATTATCAATACAACTCGTCACACACATAATAAAGCCCTTACATGACTATTTTGGCACATTTACAGAAAAAGCAGAGCTCTCAATATAAGGCAATGCAAAATGTGAACCAAATCAAAGACACAGCGTTTCTTTGTTTGTGTAATAGCAGCCAAACATAAAAATAAGATCTAAATCTGGTATTGCTGTGATTGCACCGATCCAAGAATAAAGCCGTGTAATCACCTATACCGCACAGTATAAATTAAATAAAAGCAATTCTTGACCTGCTGTCGATTTATTTTTCCTCCTAAAGATCTTACTAATGGCCACTATACACGTCCCGATATCGGCGTCCAACTCCGATAAAATGTCACGTGGTTTGTGCATTGGCCCCGATATCGTTCGTGCGTTGTGTGGTGTAAATGTCCAATACGATGCACGAACAATGCCAAAACGATATCGGGGAAAAAATTAGCCTGGTCTCCAACGGCCCGATATTGGATGGACGATGTGGCTGGATCGTGCTGTGTAAAAGCCCAACAACGATGTGGAGTACAACTTCTCCTATTCTCTCCCATGTTAAATGGTCGTTCCTGGGTCGGCTGTACAAGGGGGCGTACACATTGCAGTGGCGTTGCCTGCCGATATCGCGCTGTGTAACATCTCCTATGCGATCTTGGAATTCTGCCCAGAAAAAGCGCACTCCCGCGGCGTTGTATTCAATATCGGACCGATGTTGGGACGTGTAAAGTGGCCATTAGGCTCGGCTCGCACTTATCTTGTGCTAAACGCTGATCACTTACACCAGGGATTATGTGTAAACATTTGAAATGCTTTGTCCAGTGTCTCCCTCTGCCTCATTAAAGGGCATTTTCCATAAGGGATTCTGTCTGAATAGTGTCTGACCTATGATCCCACAGTGTCCCTATTTTTAAGCACAAAAGAGCAGGTGACCACAGGTTTGAGTCTGGAGCAAAGCTGTCGCCTCATTAGTAAATGGATCCACCTTGAGTTTCATATGAACCGTGTGTTTCAGATATATAGGACGTGCTTAGCTTAGAGCACTGAATACATGTGAACTGATGCAAAATGTTATCTAAGGCCGGTTTTACATCACGATTTTGAGGCGTCAGAGTGTAACAGTTTCAAAACAGATGCGATTTGTGCTCCCATGTAGGCCTATGGGCTCGGATTGTGCTCGGATGTGTCCTTTTTGCCATCCGATTTAAGCAGCCTTCCGATTTATTCACGGAGCCAAAATCACAGCTTGCTGCAATTTTGGTGTCCGTGACTAAAATTGGACACCACGGATCCGTGACAGATCCGTGATGGCCCATAGGGCTACACAATGGGAGCCTATGGACATCAGATCCGATGTCGGCTCCGTGATTTATGTACTGAGCCTGCCCAGAGGCAGTGCCCAGTACATAACCCTGCCTGTCCCTGTGTCGCTCCCCGTCTGTCCCTCTTCTATCTCTGCTCCCCCCTGTCCTCTCCCCCCTGTCTTATTCCCTGTCCTCTTCCCTCCGGTATCTAAAAAATAAAAAAATCCTCCCAGAGGATACATTAGTGACTGTCGCATGGAGCCGGCGGAAGGTAATGTATCCTCTGGGAGGATTTATTTTTTAGATACCGGAGGGGAGAGGATAGGGGTGATGACAGGGGGGAGCAGGCATAAAAGAGGGACAGATAGAGAAGATGCAGGGAGAACAGGATCCACATGCATCCTGCATCAAATTGGAAACGGATGGCTATTTGCCATCCGATTGCAGGGATCCGTGGGGATCCTGTCAAAACACGGATCCCCACAGACAGCCAGAAATCATGATGTGAAACCGGCCTTATGGTGAGAAAAATGATGGGTAATTAAGCTAATGAATATTCACCTTCTTGAGAATGAGTGTAGATCAATATGGTTGAGATTTCTTCAAGGATGAGTGGGTTTGTGGAGTGGGGGTAGTGTATTAGGAAAGGAGAGGGAAGAGAAAGTCAGTAGATTGAGGTCAGACAGGGAGAGGGGTGGGTTGGAGAGGTTAGTGAAGGAACATAGGCGGGGGAATATGAGGTTGAGTGTGTAGCCATCTTTATGAGTGGCAGAGGAGGACCATTGAGAGAGCCAAAAAGGATGCAGTGAGTGATAGAAGTTTAGAGGCAGCAGGGTGGGGAGTGTCAATTGGGATGTTGAAGTCGCCCATGATGGTAGTGGGGATGTCTGCAGAGAGGAAGTGGAGTAGCCAGGTGGTGAAGTGGTCAAGAAAAGTGGAGAATGATCCTGGGGGGGTGGTAGATAACAGCTAACTGAAGTTTGCAGGGGGAGTAGATACGACAGAGTGTACCTTGAAAGAGGGGAGAATAGCAGAGAGTGGCAGTGGGATTGGGGTACAGGACCAATTGTCAGACAGGAGTAAGCCCATCCCTCCATGCTTGTTGCTAGGGCGGGGGGTATGAGAGAGACTGAGTCCACTATAGGAAAGTGCAGCTGAGGAGGCTGCATCGGGGTGAGCCAGGTTTCAGTTATGCCAATGAAAGAGAGATTGTTAGTGGTGAAGAGGTTGTGGATGTAAGAGAGTTTGTTGCAGATGGAGCGAGTGTTCCATAGTGATTCAGGTAGAGGGATTGGGGGAGCTGGGGCTGGTCGAATGGGTATAAGGTTATTAAGGTTGCGGAGTTTAGAGTTGGAGTGTGGGTATCGGTTAAAAGTAACTGGAGATGTGATGAGGGGTCCAGGATTTGGAAATATGTCATCAGCAAGTAGGAGAAACAGGGAGAGGGTCAGATGGTGGGGGTAGGAGAGGTTACGTGCATGTTTGGAGACAAAGGATTGTATGTTGTATGAGAAGAAATAGTTCTGTGGAGCAGGTGAGGTGGCTGGGCAGGATAGAGGGAGAGAGTATTCATTACTGGGTGGATGGATAAATGGAGTTAGTATGAAAAGAAGAAGTATAGGGGTGAGGGTAAAAATAAGAGGAAACATAGTTGACAGTAACTATGTACTGAAGCACGTAACTATGTACTGCAGCACGTAGTGATGAGGTGCAGCAGGGGTGAGAAGCAGCCATGGTAGCAGATGCTGCCAGTTATCAGATGCAGTGAAGAGATGTGTGGTAGCGATGAAGTTGTGTCAAGTCAGGACCAAGTCTATATAACACATAGGGATGAGGTATGGCACGGTATGAGATGCAGACAGGGGTCTGATGTAGCCAGGGATTAAATGCAGTGGAAGGATGTGTGATGGTGATGAAGTTGTGCAAAGTCAGGACTGCATGCGCAAGTGCAGCCAGGGATCTGATGCAGTCAGGGATTAGATGCAGCCAGGAGTCAGATGCAGCTAGGGATCAGGTGCAACCAGGGATCAGATGCAGCTTGAAATCAGATGCAGCCAGGGGTCAGGTGCAGCTAGGGATCAGATGCAGCTAGGGATCAGATGCAGCCAGGGATCAGATGTAGCCGGGGATCAGGTGTGCCCGGGGATCAGATGCAGCTGGGGGTCAGCAGCAGCAAGAGATGAGCGGTGGTGATGAATCAATGCCAGGGTGTAGGCTGTTGGCGTTGTGCTGCTGGTGCAGTCATTCGGCAGGGGCAGGTGCGTGGCAAGCCTGTCGGCTTGTACTGTAAGGTGCTTCCCTGGGCCTGTGTCTTTGGTGCAGGGACAGGGATGTAGGAGATAGGAGGGGTCGTGGCCAGAGCTAAGAAGCTACGGGATGCAGAGGTAGTAGTATAAGTGGACGGGCCAGTATAGAGGTACAGCCGGGGCGGGCCATTACTGAAGATGAACGGAACTGCCAAGCCAGGCCGGGGAGCAGACTGGAAGCGGGGGACACGCTTGCGGCCATCACAGTTGCGGCTGGGAAGGGGTTCGGCAGGTTCGGGCGGTGCTCGCCAGGGGGGTCCAGTGACTTCTCGGCCCGGAGGTTGGTGGATGGGCTTCTGTCAGGGATAGATGTAGGCTGGCGGCCTTAAGATGGGAGGGGGGGACGGTACCTGCAGTCTGGTCTTCAGTGGCCTCATGAACTACCCAGAGGAAAAGGGGCACAGCTATGTGTGCCTCAGTGGTGCCCCAACGAGATAGGGCTACGATAGAGGCGATGAGAGGTGCCACATTTGTGGGATGGTAGAGATTAGGGCAGGATGGTAGGAGCCCTGTGGCACACGTGCCTCTCATACCGCGGCCATATTGATACTTTTATTTAGCAGCTATGCAAACTCCCTTAGTATGTATTATTTTCAGGGTATGTCTTAATTTCGGGGAAATAGGGTAGATTCTCCAGCTTCTCCATGGAGTGCACGCTTGCCATTCCCGCATGCTGCAGTGTGATGACCTCATCACGGTGCTGCACACTGGGCCGCGGAACGACTATGTTTTCCAGACGCAATTAAAGGTAAAGTGCCAGTCCTCCGGTGGCCATAGGACTGCCTTGGGACTGGCCAGGGCAGACTGCCGTGCAGTGGCAGAGATATACATCCACGGGGACACACATCCATGTGAAGCAGGCGCTGGGGTCAGGGGTCGGCGGGCCTGGTCATGACCCTTATGAGCCCGATCGTTACGTCCTGCCTGGAAGGAGCTCATACATCCAGATGTAGTCACTAATATGTACCAGGAAGCAGCCCCCACTGTGTAGTGTCTTAAGTGGTGAACCAGCTAGAGACTGTATGGCCTGCAGTAAGGACCTGGAAGGAGACCATACATTCTGATGTAGCCACTAGTATACACCTGCAAGGAGCCTGTATTCTGTAGTGTCTTCAGTAGTGAACCAGCTAGACTGTATAGGCTTCAGTCAGGACCTGGAAGGAGCTTGTATTCTCTACTGTATAGGCTGCAGTCAGGAACTGCAATTAGCCTGTACTCTCTAGCGTCTTCATTAGTGAAGCAGCTAGACAGTATGGGCTGCAGTCAGGTCCTGGATGGAGCCTGTATTCTCTACTGTATGGGCTGCAGTCAGGACCTGCAATTAGCCTGTATTCTCTAGCGTCTTCATTAGTGAAGCAGCTATACAGTATGGGCTGCAGTCAGGACCTGGAAGGAGCTTGTATTCTCTACTGTATAGGCTGCAGTCAGGACCTGCAATTAGCCTGTACTCTCTAGCGTCTTCATTAGTGAAGCAGCTATACAGTATGGGCTGCAGTCAGGTCCTGCAAGGAGCCTGTACATTCTGATGTAACCACTAATATATACCTGGAAGGAGCCTGTATTCTCTAGTGTCTTCAGTTATGAAGCTGCTAGACAGTATGGGCTGCAGTCAGGACCTGTATGGAGCCTGTATTGTCTACTGTATAGGCTGCAGTCAGGACCTGCAATTAGCCTGTACTCTCTAGCGTGTGCATTAGTGAAGCTGCTAGACTGTATAGGCTGCAGTCAGGACCTGCAATTAGCCTGTACTCTCTAGCGTGTGCATTAGTGAAGCTGCTAGACTGTATAGGCTGCAGTCAGGACCTGGAAGGAGCCTGTATTCTCTACTGTATAGGCTGCAGTCAGGACCTGCAATTAGCCTGTACTCTCTAGTGTCTTCATTAGTGAAGCAGCTATACAGTATGGGCTGCAGTCAGGACCTGGAAGGAGCCTGTATTGTCTACTGTATAGGCTGCAGTCAGAACCTGCAATTAGCGTGTACTCTCTAGCGTGTGCATTAGTGAAGCTGCTAGACTGTATAGGCTGCAGTCAGGACCTGGAAGGAGCCTGTATTCTCTACTGTGTAGGCTGCAGTCAGGACCTGCAATTAGCCTGTACTCTCTAGTGTCTTCATTAGTGAAGCAGCTATACAGTATGGGCTGCAGTCAGGACCTGGAAGGAGCCTGTATTGTCTACTGTATAGGCTGCAGTCAGAACCTGCAATTAGCCTGTACTCTCTAGCGTGTGCATTAGTGAAGCTGCTAGACTGTATAGGCTGCAGTCAGGACCTGGAAGGAGCCTGTATTCTCTACTGTATAGGCTGCAGTCAGGACCTGCAATTAGCCTGTACTCTCTAGTGTCTTCATTAGTGAAGCAGCTATACAGTATGGGCTGCAGTCAGGACCTGGAAGGAGCCTGTATTCTCTACTGTATAGGCTGCAGTCAGAACCTGCAATTAGCCTGTACTCTCTAGTGTGCATTAGTGAAGCTGCTAGACTGTATAGGCTGCAGTCAGGACCTGGAAGGAGCCTGTATTCTCTACTGTATAGGCTGGAGTCAGGACCTGCAATTAGCCTGTACTCTCTAGCGTGTGCATTAGTGAAGCTGCTAGACAGTATGGGCTGCAGTCAGGACCTGCAAGGAGCCTGTACATTCTGATGTAACCACTAATATATACCTGAAAGGAGCCTGTATTCTCTAGTGTCTTCAGTTATGAAGCTGCTAGACAGTATGGGCTGCAGTCAGGACCTGTATGGAGCCTGTATTGTCTACTGTATAGGCTGCAGTCAGGACCTGCAATTAGCCTGTACTCTCTAGCATGTGCATTAGTGAAGCTGCTAGACTGTATGGGCTGCAGTCAGGACCTGCAAGGAGCCTGTACATTCTGATGTAACCACTAAAATATACCTGGAAGAAGCCTGTACTCTCTAGCGTCTTCATTAGTAAAGCAGCTAGACTGTATGGGCTGCAGTCAGGACCTGCAAGGTGCCGATACATTCTGATGTAACCTATAATATATACCTGCAAGCAGCCTGTATTCTCTAGCATCTTCAGTAGTGAGGGTGCTAGACTGTATAGGCTGAAGTCAGGACCTGCAAGGAGCCTGTATTCTCTAGCATCTTCAGTAGTGAGGGTGCTAGACTGTATAGGCTGAAGTCAGGACCTGCAAGGAGCCTGTATTCTCTAGACTCAACCATAATCACAGTCACACTGGATATATGTCTGCTCTGTGCTGACAGGACCTGTGATGATGTCACATGGGGGGGAGAGCAGGAAGTGTCCACATATATAAGAGAAGAGAGAAGAGAGCTGAGAGTGAGGTAATGATGGAGGAGAATGAGGGGAACAGACTGTGTGTGATAAAGGGGAGCGGGACTAAATCCTGGTGGACAGAGGGACAAACCGGGGGCTTTCACCCACTAGGATTTAGTCACAGCCATATATCTAGTGTGCGGCTCTGCAGGGGAAACAGGGACCATTCCCCATTACTGGAACCCCTTCACTGCTGAGCCCATCACAAACCTGTGGATGTCACTAGAATGTGACTGAGTGTTATACCGGGGGCAGGACGGGGCCATGACTGGATGTAGTGATCATGTGAAGCCGGGAACAGCTCCGGAGATTTCTTCCATGGGATCTTTATGATGTTACATCGTCATCTTCTCCCCATTCAGGTCCCTACAATATCGGATCCTCTCAGTGGAGATCTTCTATAGAAGACAATTCTCCTGATTGACCCATCAAGGATGGATAAGGACAAGATGGCGGAGAGGATCTTCCACCTCACCCTAGAGATCCTCTTCCTTGATACTGGAGAGGTGAGAGATTGTGATGACAATGTCACATGACATCATTCTTATCTATGGACAGAATAACAGATGACAGAACTGGAGAGGTGAGGACTCTGGAAATGTCTGGAGACTGGAGATTTATTAATGTGTCTCTCCATAACCAGGATTACACAGTAGTGAAGAAGAGCTCTAGTGATCTGTGCTGTCAGGACCCTGTGTCTGAGGGAAGAGCCCTGAGCCCAATCACAGGGCCTCCACCTCACCCCCTGATACATGAGGACATCAATGACCAGAAGATCCTACAACTCACCTACAAGATGATTGAGCTGCTGACTGGAGAGGTGACACTGCTGGGAATGCTGCTGCTGGGACATTGTACAGTAACGCTATGAAGGGATCGGGGGATGACAATGGTATCATTGTATGTGTCAGGTTCCTATAAGGTGTCAGGATGTCGCCGTCTATTTCTCCATGGAGGAGTGGGAGTATTTAGAAGGACACGAAGATCTGTACAAGGACATAGTCATGATGGAGGATCCCCAGCCCCTCACATCACCAGGTAATAGACAGGACTAAATACACACGGCCTATAATGATCTGTATGTAAAGAATGAATTCAGTCCCTGTATGTGTCTCCTCCAGGTCTATCCAGTGAGAGGACAACACCAGAGAGATGTCCCCGTCCTCTTCTTCCACAGGACTGTAAACAAGAAGATCCCGATGTTCCTCAGGATGATCAGGTAGATGGAGAGAAGGTGTGATGAGATCTCCCTATGATGTGTAGACGGCTGTGAAGGTCTTGTGCTCAGTTATGTTTTATCCCCAGTATTATACACTGAATGGACAATCTACTACAGACACTTTCACACACACTAGAAATATGCAGTGATATTGGATCCTGTGGATCATCTCATCATTTTGTTATCTGCAGCTGAATACAGTGATTGAGTCAGCTAATCTACTCTATAATTGCCGTAGGCATTTTCATGTCGGACCCCGAAAACGTGCCGTGGATATGTCACACTCTGTGACGTCATCACGGCGAAGCATTGGCCGCGAAGCGGCCATTGCGAGCCGTCGCAATGCCCGCGTAGCGGGCATTGCGACCCCTGCCGCTGTCATCCCGCTGCCTCCTCCATATGCCCGCACACCCCCTCCTCCATATGCCCGCACACCCCCTCCTCCATATGCCCGCACACACCCTCCTCCATATGCCCGCACACACCCTCCTCCATATGCCCGCACACACCCTCCTCCATATCCCGCACACCCCCTCCTCCATATGCCCGCACACCTCCTCCTCCATATGTCCGCACACCCCCTCCTACCATATGCCCGCACACCCCTCCTCCATATGCCCGCACACCTCCTCCTCCATATGCCCGCACACCCCCTCCTCCATATGCCCGCACACCCCCTCCTCCATATGCCCGCACACCCCCTCCTCCATATGCCCGCACACCTCCTCCTCCATATGCCCGCACACCCCCTCCTCCATATGCCCGCACACCCCCTCCTCCATATGCCCGCACACATCCTCCTCCATATGCCCGCACACCCCCTCCTCCATATGCCCGCACACCTCCTCCTCCATAGCATACCGCAACCGCGCCGCATTGCGAGTTGCTGGCTCAGTGCGAGCACTTGCGGCGCGGTTGCGGTAATCCCCATAAGGATTACCGCAACCGCGCCGCATTGCGAGTCGCTGGCTGAGTGAGAGCACTTGCGGCGCGGTTGCGGTAATCCCCATAAGGTTTACCGCAACCGCGCCGCAAGTGCAAGTTGCGGCGCGGTTGCGGTAATCCCCATAGAAAGTATAGGGGGACTTGCGGCAGGTGCGGCAAGTGCGGTTTTGCCGCACCTGCCGCAAGTCCCCCTATACTTTGTATGGGGATTACCGCAACCGCACCGCAGATGCGTTTTTTTAATAAAATAAAATAATTTTAAATTCAATTAAAATAACAAATAATAAATAAATGTAATAATAATAAAAATAGTAAAAAAAAAAAATATAAATAAATAATAAAATAAAAAATAAAAATAACAAAAAAAAAAAAAATATATTAAAATATTGGACCCCCCAAAAAAAGTATTGGACCCCCCAAAAAAAGTATTGGACCCCCCCAAAAAAAGTATTGGACCCCCCAAAAAAAGTATTGGACCCCCCAAAAAAAGTATTGGACCCCCCCAAAAGTATTGGACCCCCAAAAAAAGTATTGGACCCCCCAAAAAAAGTATTGGACCCCCCCCAAAAAAGTATTGGACCCCCCAAAAAAAGTATTGGACCCCCCCAAAAAGTATTGGACCCCCCAAAAAAAGTATTGGACCCCCCCAAAAAAGTATTGGACCCCCCAAAAACGTATTGGACCCCCCAAAAAAATGATTGGACCCCCCAAAAAAATGATTGGACCCCCCAAAAAAAGTATTGGACCCCCCAAAAAAGTATTGGACCCCCCAAATAAATGATTGGACCCCCCAAAAAAAAGTATTGGACCCCCCCCCCCCCAAAAGTATTGGACCCCCCCAAAAAAGTATTGGACCCCCCAAAAAAAGTATTGGACCCCCCCAAAAAAGTATTGGACCCCCCCAAAAAAGTATTGGAACCCCCAAAAAAAGTATTGGACCCCCCCAAAAAGTATTGGACCCCCCCAAAAGTATTGGACCCCCCCCAAAAAGTATTGGACCCCCAAAAAAAGTATTGGACCCCTCCCAAAAAGTATTGGACCCCCCCCAAAAAGTATTGGACCCCCCAAAAAAAGTATTGGACCCCTCCCAAAAAGTATTGGACCCCCCCAAAAAAGTATTGGACCCCCCCAAAAAAGTATTGGACCCCCAAAAAAAAGTATTGGACCCCCCAAAAAAATGATTGGACCCCCCAAAAAAAGTATTGGATCCCCCCAAAAAGTATTGGACCCCCCAAAAAAAGTATTGGATCCCCCCAAAAAGTATTGGACCCCCCCCAAAAGTATTGGACCCCCCAAAAAAGTATTGGACCCCCCCAAAAAAGTATTGGACCCCCCAAAAAAAGTATTGGACCCCCCAAAAAAAGTATTGGACCCCCCCCAAAAAAGTATTGGACCCCCCAAAAAAAGTATTGGACCCCCTCCCAAAAGTATTGGACCCCCCCAAAAAATTATTGGACCCCCCAAAAAAAGTATTGGACCCCCCCAAAAAAAGTATTGGACCCCCCCCAAAAAGTATTGGACCCCCCCAAAGTATTGGACCCCCCAAAAAAAGTATTGGACCCCCTCCCAAAAGTATTGGACCCCCCCCAAAAAGTATTGGACCCCCCAAAAAAGTATTGGACCCCCCCAAAAAAGTATTGGACCCCCCCAAAAAGTATTGGACCCCCCCAAAGTATTGGACCCCCCCAAAGTATTGGACCCCCAAAAAAAAGTATTGCACCCCCCCCCAAAAACTATTCACACCCCCCCGAAAAACTATTCACACCCCCCCGAAAAGTCCTCACAACAGCTATAACTACTATAATCAAATTAATGCACGTTCTAGAATCCCGATGCATTTGCATCGGGCTCACAGCTAGTGTATTAGAATGCAGTCATTGATCCTTATCACAGATGAGCTATAGCAGTGGACGACCAGTTCCAGTATCATTGTGCGGTGAGCCATGGGGAAGGCGCCAGATGTTGCAGATTGTTCAGCTGGGATATGTAGTTCCACTGGCAGTAGATGTTAATATCATGGTAGCTGAAGTGAGTTGCTGGACCCATAAACACTTCCCTCGTGTCCAATACAAATGTCAAAGCAGGAATTTGCAGTTATAGATATTTTATATGACCTCCTGGCGGCTCGTGTAGTGGTGATGTCTGGGTGTAGGTGTTGTATATGATCCCCCTGGGGGCACTCCTGTAGTGGTGTTGTCGGGGTGCTGGTGTTGTTTATGGCCCCCGGGGGCGCTCCTGTATTGGTGATGTCTGGGTGCTGTTATTGTAGTGCCTGTGATGTTTGTGCAATTATAGGCAGACGGACACACGGGTGAACTTAAAAATATAACGCTTTACTTAAAGGGAACCTGTCACCAAGTTTTTGCCATCCCATCTGGGAGCAGCATAATGTAGAAATAGATACCCTGACTCCAGTGATGTGTCACTTACTGAGCTGCTTGCTGTCGTTTTGATAAAATTAGTGTTTCCTCTGTTGCAGATTTAGCAGTCTGTGAATATGCCAGACTACCAAAGAAATGTTTTTCAAATTTTGGTGAAAAATAAGTATTTGGTCAATAACAAAAGTTCATCCCAATACTTTGTTATATCTCCCTTTGTTGGCAATGACAGAGGTGAAATGTTTTCTGTAAGTCTACACAAGCTTGGCACACACTGTTGCTGGTATGTTGGCCCATTCCGCCATGCAGATCTCCTCTAGAGAAGTGATGTTTTGGGGCTGTCACTGGGAAACACGGACTTTCAACTCCTAAAGGTTTTCTATAGGGTTTAGATCTGCCCTGCTTCGTTGCCCTGGTGGTATGCTTGGGATCATTGTCATGCTGAAAGACCCAGCCACATTTCACCTTCAATGCCTTTGCTGATGGAAGGAGGTTTGCACTCAAAATCTCATGATACATGGCCCCATTCATTCTTCGTGCACACGGATCAGTCGTCCTGGTCCCTTGGCAGAGAAACAGCCCCAAATCATGACGTTGCTGCTCTCATGCTTCACAGTAGGTATGGTGTTCTTTGGATGCATTTCAGCATTATTTCTCCTCCAAACATGACAAGTTGTATTTCTACCAAACAGTTCTACTTTGGTTTCATCTGACAATATTACATTCTCCCAATACTCTTCTGGATCATCTAAATGCTCTCTAGCAAACATCAGATAGGCCCAGACATGTACTGGCTTAAGCAGGGGACACGTCTGTTACTGCATTATCTGAGTACCTGCGGCATAGTGTGTTACTGATGGTAGCCTACTAGTTTCCCTCCCCTGTGTGGTTCTGGGCTTTTTGCTCACCGTTCTGGAGATCATTTTGACCCCACGGGGTGAGATCTTGCGCAGAGCCCCAGATTGAGTAGTAACACACTACACCGCCAGGGACTCAGATCCTGCAGTGTCAGACGTGTCCCCCTGCTTAAGGGTGCTTTCACTTTGCGATTTTTTTTCTTCCTGTCTGTGGGATCCTACTTTTTGCAGGACCCCACAGACAGGTAAGGACCGCATCAGAGGTGTGCTTCCTGGTGCTATTTCTGTGTCTGAGGCCGTGATTTTCACGGGTCCTGACACAGAAACAGCTGACAGGGGGCAAGCGGGGCACTTTCACTTCCGCAATGTATAAATACATTGCGGAAGTGAAATTAAGTAAAAGCAAAGTTTAAAAATAAAAAATATGTATTCTCACCTTTCCAGTGATTCCCCCCCGACGCCTCCATCTAGCTCCCGATGGTTACAGGACCTGGCAAGGCAGAGTTACCCGATCAGCGTCATCGGTCACATGAGCTCAGTTACCACAGTAACCGGTCGTGACCCGATCAGCTGATCGGGTTGCCACGCAACGCCAGGTCCTGTAACCATCGGGAGCTAGATGGAGGCGTCGGGGGATCGCTGGAAAGGTGAGAAATACATATTTTTTTTATTTTTAACCCTGGCGTTTACTTAATTTCACTTCCGCAATGTATGTATATACTAAATACTATTTCCACCCGCTGTATATACCTATTCCATTTAGTGAAACCATGTTCACCTGTTCCTTGATATCATTAGTTTCTTTCATACAATTACAATTTTAAATGTGAGTAAGGCTACCAAATCGTGATGCTCGCATAGACCATCGCATACGCAAAGATACAAATAAGTTTGGAATACAGCTGAAATCATCACAAAATATGGGAAAATAATCCATGCATAGAAACAATTAGAAATAACTATATACTCATAACCCTTAGGGCCGCTTTACACACACCAACTTCTGTGACCAACTTCTGAACAGATCTCTGGTTGCAGTGAAATCATGGACACATTGTTCCATTTGTACACAGCCACAAAATAGAACAATGTGTCCATGATTTCACTGCAACCAGAGATCTGTTCAGAAGTTGGTCACAGAAGTTGGTGTGTGTAAAGCGGCCCTTAACGTGAGAGAAAAAATATATAAAACAAAATCCTTTTACAGTCTTTGTTTCAGGGTGAAGATCTGCCCCATATTAATACTACAGAGACATATGTGAGGGGTGATGAGCGGTGTAAAGAGATTCCCACAGATAATCGCACAGGTGAGTAGTGACTACTAAATGCAGAGAGGTCACAGATTTTATTCAGTCACCTAGAATAACTCTTAGGTCGGCTTCACACCACATTTATTTGCTGACAGGTTCTGTTCGGTGTTTTACAGGATGCACTGGACAGAACCTGACAGCCCCGGACAAAACAGAACCGGAGAGCAAATATGCCCTCCGATCCTGTTTTGTGCCGGAATCCTCCCTGTGTGCGGCTGCCGCTGTCCAAGTGCTGAAACTTCAGCAGTGGAGCTCTCCAGGTGCTGAAATTTCAGCCGGTGGCTCTTTTAGTTGCGCTGTCCAGATGCTGAACGAGCACGAATCCCGCATGTTTGACCAGGCCCGTCGAGATATATGAAATCCTCTTATCTCTCCAAGGAGACCCCCAACTCTGTTTGGCGCTTCTGGTGGGGACCATGCTTGGTGTAGCGCGGTTGGATCGTGCTCCTATAAAGTCATCGACCACTCCGGGTTTGTGGTTCAGGGATGTAGCTGGCTGGACCACTTCGGAGCCGGTACTCCGGGTTTGGACTGGGCTAGGGCATTCGGTTACCCGTTCTATTCTTGGCCCCTTTCTCTTCTGGGTCACCAGGTTGAGGTGCCCTCCCTGTTAGCTTCTCTCTGTTGTTCTGTAGCTTCTCCAACTCTGCTTCATCTGCTGCACTGATCTTTTGCAGCTCCCTTCTGACTGAACTCTTCTGAACTCTCAACTTCTGTTGTTACTAACTTCTCGCTGCTTTCCCCACTGCTTTATTACCTAGTCTCTCCTCCCACCAGGACCGGTTACCCTAGTAACGGGTGTCTAATTGGTCCTCTAACACTAAGTGTTTGCATGTGGTGCTGGAGCTTCAGGCTTATTCTACTCATTACCAAAACAGAGAATACAGCACCTTCAGTCAGGGGTGCAGTACCCTTTTGTGACGCACTCTTAGTGGGGCGCCACATTTCTACCCTCTTTAGAAGGTCATTTAGAAACGTTTCATCATGTTTTCCACAATGGACACAATTGTGGATCATTGTTGTTATCTGGGAATTTTTTCATGACTTTTTAAAAAGTATCCTGTGCCTATTTCTCAACAGTTTTCTTTTCTTTTTTAACACATCGTCCTTCATCAGTTTCTGAATACCGGACTCCCAAAAATGCCTTCTTTTAGTTTTACTTTGAACAGTCTCTGAAAATTGGTACACCGGTGCCTAAATGTCTGTCCTTCTTTCGGTAGAGTTTCTGCTTCATCAGTCCAAGCTTAATGTGGAGTAGTGAGAACTTTAGTGGGACCAACCAGTCTTTCAGAAAGTATATTCTTGAGTACATGTTGCAAAGAGGTTCTCATTGGCCAACTTTTTGGCTCCATTGATGAGTTGTATCCCGGCTGACCCAATCACACATAAAGCATGGATATGTTGTGTAGCCTCCAAAGGAGCAAAAAGAGAACTTCCAAATCATCACATCACATATCCTCGTAGTTAGGTTTCTTTAGAATAAAGTCTAAAGTGTCATAGTTTTCCTTCAAGAGCACAGAATGCTCTGCAGGTACTGAAGTATTATTACTGCCCTTGTGCAGTACCACAGCTTTCACACTTTGTTTGAATCATTCAATAGTCTCCACTCACTCATATTGTACTCTGTTAAATTTTTCCATCTGCCCAGCAACATTACTGCAATACATTAGAATGTAATATTGAGAAAAGTATGGAAGGAATTCCTTTTCTCTACCTCTCAAAGCATTCACTGATCTCAGGGAGACCAGTCAAGGAAAACACTGCGGGCAGCCAGCTAAAGCGCTCAAACACAGTGAAATCCATGATGCATTGCCCCCTGGGAATTTGAATATGCAAATGGAGTCCGTGGAGCCTCGATTAAGAGTCTCAAACACGGGACTAGCCAGATATCTCTCCAGGGAAGGACCTAGACCTGGGGTGGAATCCTTGCGGAGACCACCATATTAAGTGGCCATTTTAGTCAATACCCCACTCAGTTACGAGTTAAGAATATGACAAGGGAATTAAGAGCCAGGTATCCATCCACAGACAGCTCGCTGCTTAGATACCCACTGTTTATCATAGTTACCAGCTTCCTCCCTGCTTAGCACAGCCTGTAAGCAGGGAGGAAGCTGGTAACTATGATAAACAGCGGGTATCTAAGCAGCGCGCGCTGCCTAGATACCCGGTCTTTATCATGGTTACCAGCCTGTGAGATCGCTGGTCTCTCGCTGTCACACGCAGCGATGCGTGCTGACCAGCAGGAGACTAACGACCAAAAAATGGTCCTGAGCCCTTTGCAGCGATCAGCGACCTCACAGCAGGGGCCTGATCGCTGCTAGATGTCACACATAGCAACATCGCTGGAGAGATCGTTGTAACGTCACAAAACCTGTGACGTTACAACGATCTCGCTAATGATCTTGTTATGTGTGACTGGGGCTTTATACTTGAAGAAATATCAATAAAAAGATTTAAACATGAAAATGACAAGATACCTGTTCATCAGCTGAATAGCAAGCGAATGTGCATTTATACAGCAAGATGATGGGAGAACAACCACCAACATAAGAGTTGAATCTGGTTTGTAAGGAGGAATGGGCTAAAATTCTTCCAAGCTGATGTTGTAAGACTGATCAGCAATTACTGCAACTCTTTAACTGCAGTTATTGCTGCACATGGGAGTCACACCAGACGCTAAAAGTAATGATTCTCATACTGTTAAACTGCTGTAAGTTAACATTGGTTAATGTTCTTGATTTAAAAAATGAAAATCTAATACTTTAAATATTTTTTTTGTATTTGTAGCTCTTAATCTACTTTTAGGCTGGTTTCACATTGCGTTTTTTACCTGTCCGTGGGGATCCTGTTTTTTTACAGGAACCCACTGTCACGGTGTAGGGAATAATGATAAGGAAATGGCAGTTACGGGCAGGGTGACCAGGGAAGACTAGTCTGACCCTAGTCTAGGAACCCTGAATGGCCCTGATCCCGAAGGTATCTCTGATGGTGAGAAGGTTCAGGCCTCCAGCCTCTCCCTAACCTCTTCCACCAGCCCTGCGCTATTCCCCCCCTCACCTCCCTCCACAGAACCGGGATACAGCAACTCCAAAGGACCTCAGCCACACAAACACAGAACTGCACAGCACGGCTTCCAGGCCTAGAGTGAAACTCTATTAGCAGCACCACCTGGTGGAAGAAAGGCTACTTAAAGGCTAGGGGAAGGAGAGTTCAGGTGAGTTACACATTAACCCCTCAACCAGCAGTTGAACCTAATGCAGCATCCAGCAATATCAGCGCCATGTAAGCGCGTGACACCCACGGACAGGGATGGACTGGATCGGATGTGGCCTCTGGATGCTATTTCTGTGTCTGGGTCCATGATTTTCACGGATCCGGACACAGAAAGCTTGAGCCTGCAAAATGCAGGCAAGCAGGGCACTTTCACTCCCACAAGGGTTAAAAAAAAATAAGATCCTCACCTCTCCGGCGTGTGTCCCGCGATGTGCGCCATCTATCCCGAGCTTAAGGACCTGGGCTCCCCGATCAGCTGATTGGTCACATGACCACATCAGCTGAGCGGTTTAAATCTTTCGCCCGCCTAACGGTTTTGGCGGGTACACGATTTAAACCACTCACCTGATGCGGTCATGTGACCGATCAGCTGATCGGGTACGCTCGGCAGTTTCCTTAAGCTCGGAACTAGATGGCGCACATCGCGGGACACGCCGGAGAGGTGAGGATAATTTTTTTTTTTTTTATTTTAACACTTTCTTTAGTTAATTTTACTTCCGCAATGTATGTATATACATTGCAGAAGTGAAATTGAACAGGAACAGATCAGTTTTAGTGTACTGAGCATGGTCCGGGTAATGATCCGATGTTTTCCTTGACCCGTGCTCCATAGGGCCCCATGTTAATTGCCGCGGACCGGGTCGGATCCGATTCTGTCTGATTTGGTCCGCTGTGCCCAAAATCGGAGCAGTCTTTGATTTTGGGTACAGCAAAAAATCGGAGAAAATCGGATCAGTGACAAATTGGACGGCAATAGAGCAATCCGTGCTCATAAGGATACATGGGGGCCAAATCGGATCCGTGGCTGTCTGTTTTACAACGGACAGCCACGGATCCCCAAAAAACGCAATGTGAAACCTGCTTTAGTCTGAAAAGCTGAAGTAGTTTGAGGTCAAATTTATGCATAAGCATAGGATCTAAGCTTTAACTTTTCTCCTTATGGAGATATGAGATGTCAGGTGTCACGAAGTGGGGAAAATCAGGTAGCAAGATTAAAATAATGGGCCAAGGCGGTCTAGGGAGCCAGTCTGACCCTTAGACTGGGGTCCCTGACTCACCTGCTCTCAGAGGTACCTCTAAAGCTGAGGAGGTATGAGTTGCCACTCTAGCCTTATGCTCCTGACAAACACTAGGCTAAGAACCCTTACCTTCACCCATGGACCGGGAAAGCATCGCAACTCCAAAGGAAAGAAATTGCAGCAGCACTAGCATGCACGTCTTCACTGCACTGGTTCCTAGCAGAGAGTAAACTAACAGCAACGTCAGCTGAAGGAAGAGGAGGCTATTTAAAGGCCAGCGGTGTGGTCAACTAAGTCAGCTGCCACACTCACAGCAGTAGCCTGGAGCCACCACACAGAGCAATACAGCAGCATCTGCGACTTAACACTAAATGTGTCAAAGGATTCACATGGACTGTGGAGCAACAGGTCTGGCATGTCAGTATATGAGGAGACTTAAACGCCTTGCATGCTCCTTTGGGAAATTGAATATGCAAATTGCCTCTTTAAAGAGGACTTGAACTGTAGCACCACCTACTCATGGTAGCAATCATAAAAGTAAATATTATCCTTTTAACAAGCCTTCTGAAGGATATAAGCCAAATCAAATTCTCAATTTGCAGACATGGTGTTTTGGAGTGTTTACTCCTCGTTAGTGCAAAGATTGAGATGTGATTTAGCTAGGTGAGAGGTTAAGACTGGGGACCTAAGCTATAATGTTTCTCCTTATGGAGAGATGACGTGTCCCTATATGAGAAGACTTTCCTGTGTGAAATTTAATATGTAAATTGCCTCTTTAAAGAGGACTTGATCTCTAGAGCACTTGCGTTCAAGTCTTCTTTAAAGACGCAGCATGTCTTCCAAAAAAAAGCATAATCAATCAATCTATTGTGGTCCACTGTCTAAGGGCCCTTTCACATCAGCGGTATTTTCAAATCGCGGCAGATGCGGTGAAAAAACCGCATCTGCCGCGATTACCGCATAACCGCTACACTTGCGGCACACTTGCTGCAAGCCCCATGCAATGTCTATGGGGCTTGCGGTAAGGGTGCGGCAAGTGCGGTTTCGACACTTGCGGCAGGTGCGGCCGCGAAAAAAAATGCTGCAAGCAGCGTTTTTTTTCGCGGCCGCACCTGCCGCAAGTGCCGAAACCGCACTTGCCGCATCCTTACCGCAAGCCCCATAGACATTGCATGGGGCTTGCAGCAAGTGTGCCGCAAGTGTAGCGGTTATGCGGTAATCGCGGCAGATGCGTTTTTTTCACCGCATCTGCCGCGATTTGAAAATACCGCTGATGTGAAAGGGCCCTTACTCTGTTAATATTTAAATTCCATTACAGTTTGTATGGAAATGTTATAAAAAGTGTATCATGTAAATATGCTGTGCTATTGAAAAATAATAAAATCAGTTTTATTCTTGGCAGCTGATTGTACCAGGAGCTCAGAAGAACATCTGATAATCACAGATTTTGCAACAGATACAAGTGAAGAACATGTCATTATACCAAATACTGCTCAAGCCAAGATTGTGCCTTCTGCTTCCACAAAGACAAATATGCAAATCAAAAAACACAGAAGGGCTGCTGAACATGAAATAGCTTGCAGTGGGGAGAAATCATTTTTATGTTCAGAATGTGGGAAATGTTTTAATCATAAATCAAATCTTGTTCAACATCAGAAAATTCACACGGGGAAGAAACCATTTTCTTGTTCAGAATGTGAGAAATGTTTTAATAGGAAATCAGGTCTTTTGTATCATCAGAAAATTCACAGAGGGGAAAAGCCATTTTCTTGTTCAGAATGTGGGAAATGTTTTCCTACAAAAGCTAAAATTGTTAATCATCAGATAATTCACACAGGGGAGAAACCATTTTCTTGTTCAGAATGTGAGAAATGTTTTTATAGGAAATTAGATCTTTTTTATCATCAGAAAATTCACACAGGGGAAATGCCGTTTTCTTGTTCAGAATGTGGGAAATGTTTTTCTAGGAAAGCACATCTTTTTTCTCATCAGAAAATGCACACAGGGGAGAAGCCATTTTTATGTTCAGAGTGTGGAAAATGTTTTGCTACGAAATCTGTTATGGTTAAACATCAGAAAATTCACACAGGGGAGAAGCCATGTTCATGTTCAGAATGTGGAAAATGCTTTCCTACGAAATCTGATCTTGTTACTCATCAGAGAACTCACACAGGGGAGAAGCCTTTTTTTTGTTCAGAATGTGGGAAATATTTTTCTACCAGGTCTGCACTTTTTAGACATCAGAGAATTCACAGAGGGGTGAAACCATTTTCATGTTCAGAATGTGGAAAATGTTTTTCTACTAAATCTGACGTTGTTATTCATCAGAGAAGTCACACAGGTGAAAAGCCATTTTTGTGTTCAGAATGTGGGAAACGTTTCTCTACGAAATCTGATATTGTTACTCATCGGAGAATTCACACAGGGGAGAAACCATTTTCGTGTTCAAAATGTGGGAAATGTTTTGCACAAACATCACATCTGGCTAGGCATCATATGATTCATGAAGGGAAGACAAGTCGTTTTCATGCACCAAATGTAGAAAACGTTATAAACAACCATCAGTTTTGAGGTTGTATCTGAGAATTGACACAGAAGATGCCATAGTTATGTTCACAATATGGTAAATGTTTTTTGTGAAAGACATTGTTAAACATTTGAGAACTCAGACTTGAAAGAAGACTCCAGCTTCAAGTGTGGAAAAGGTGATACGGAGAAATAGTTAGGGCTCGGACACAATCCTCCGAGTTTGACTGTCGAGTCTTGGAAATGGCTGGAGCAGTGACCCGGAACGGCCTCACCCTCACTGTACGGGGAGTGTGGAGCTGCACACAAAAACACAAGCAGCCGACAGCCCCGTCCAGATAGTTAGAAGCCATTCAGGGTCACTGCTCCAGCCCTTTCCGAGACTCGTCCGTCAAACTCGGATGTAACTAGGAGAGTGTGTCCCCTGCCCATAGATCTGTTAATTTACGCAGAGCAGAAATCATTTTAATGTTCAGAACGTGCAAAATGTTTTACAGATAAATCAGATATTGTAATACATCAGAAAACTCGAACAAAGGAAAAGCCATTTTAATGTTAAATTTGTACAAAATGTTTTATTTTAAATGTTTTATACATCAAAGAATTCACACAGTGAAGTAGCCATTTTCTTTTTATACTTGTGTAAAATCAGGTTTGTGCACTAAATGAATAATCGTAAATGTCTAAAATTACCAATGACCATTTGTTATTGAAAATAAATTAGTTTCTAAATAAAACACTTATATATGAAGAATGTATATAATATATTTTACATTTGTATAACTGCAGTTTATAAGATTCCCCTCGTGACCCTTACTTTCATCCTATTTTACATTGATCATGCACAGACACTGCCATACATGTTCAGGACAGTTGCCAATGTAACCATCCAATGCCCATCTTGTGTCAGTTACTAAGATGACCTGGGAAATATCGATTCTCCTTGTGGAGTATTCTGCTAGCCGGCAGACGAGGAGACTTTAAGCTGCAGTGCTCCTCTGGGTAATTGCATATGCAAATTGTCACTTAAGAAGACAAACTTTAATGCCACCAATAAAGGTAGAAATCCTAAAAGTCATAAATGACTCTTTAATGAGCCTTTTTAATATAATAATCTATAATAATATAATATTTATTCATTTATATAGCACTATTAATTCCATAGCACTTTACATACATCAGTAATGCTGTCTCTCTTGGAGCTCACAATCTAAACATCCTTTTTTTTCTTTACAATGTGGGAGGAAACCGGAGTGCCCGGAGGAAACCCACGCAAACATGGGGAGAACATACAGACTCCTTGCAGATGTTGTCCTTGGTGGGAATTGAACCCAGGACCTCGGGACCCCAGTGCTGCAAAGGCTGCAGTGCTATCCACTTGAGCCACCGTGCCGCCTGTGCAGTGTGTGGGAATTCTTATCTGGCTGTATGAGAGGCTACGTATTCTGCCGGCTGGCAGAATACTCTCTGCAAGGAGCATAGATACTCCCCCAGACCTTGTCTCAGCCTCTCATACAGCCAGATCAGATCCCACACACTGCACTGATGAGGGGCAATCACCCTGAAACGCAGCGTCTGCAGTTTGGGCTTCTGATCTGGCACATATCCTGAGTCATATTAAAAGGCTTGTTAAAGAGTCAATTATGACTTTTAGGATTACTACCTTTATTGGTGGTATTACAGTTTGTCTACTTAAGTAACAATTTGCATAATATGACCTGATAATTTGATGAGACCAGGTGCGTATATAGAAATTATAGGATCTCAATGGTGGTCTAAATTGGTAATTCCTTCAAACCTCTCACACCTAAAACCTTTATGTAGTAGGTTCATGAACAGTATAATTCATATATTCTATAGACAGTGAAGAGAGAAATGTTTTGTGGCACACTCAATAGTATTGATGCCCTTTAGTGTCTTATCCACTGTAAAACACATTGCATGGCATACAAACAGTAAAGCACTCCTACAACAGTTCTCCACACAGTATGTCAACATTACATATTTTATCCCTACCATAGTCTCCACATGAACACTATAAAGTTCCAATAGTGCATTTCCTTACATAATATGACCCCTCCCCGCAGTGCCCCCACATGGATTATAATACACCCACAGTACCCTCAGTGTAGTATGAGGCCATCACCATTTTCCCAATAAAGTATGAAGCTGCAACTGTGGCCCCAATGCAGTATGAAGCCACCATCTTCCCATGATACAGTATGGTGCCCTAAATCTGTCCCCAATAAGTCCACTGTTGAGCTCCCAATATGCCTCCCAATACATGATTAGGCACACAGTGCTCCTTAGTACAATTTGATGTCTCTTCCATATGCATAAAACTACACAGACAATAGAAGAAATCGCCTAGACTTGTTTCTATGTTCTGCTGCTCAAGCCTGTTGGCACAATAATTGCAGCTGCAATGCTAGAACTGATGGTGAGAAATGAGCTGATCACTCTCTCTTCCACCATTGTATGCAAATGTATCTATGTCCTGAGCAGAGATGAGTGAACAGAAACGGTACATTTCAGAGTTCATACAGGACACAAAGAGTCCGGTACCAGACTCTGAACACAGAAGTCTGTGTTACTGTTCATATTTGGCAGCCGAATAAAGCTTGTTGAAAGGCTGAGGTGCATGATACTAGTATTACTGTGCTTGGCTGGCGCACCATGTGACCTGACCTGTGTAACGGCTGGACTACGGGTTGCACCGCTATTCTGAAAACGTCCGTGCCTAGTGCAGACAGCTCTAATCCAGTGTGCTGCATCCATCCATAATAACGCCCGGTGCCAACTTTACTAATCCATCCTCGTGTATACAGCAGTAATACAGCCTGGTGCAGGCTGCCATAATCTAGGCGGGTGCATACAGGTCTAATACAGCCTCGCACAGACTTCCCTAATGCAGCCTTGTGCAAGTGATGTGGAAACCAATATTTGAAGATATTCAAAGATTTACTGATATGCTTGTGCTGCTTGATTGATTTATTGCCAGATTATTGCATATAAAAGTTATATGTTGACTATCGCTATAAGACTCAATAAGACTGATAAGACTTATCAGCAGCGGGAACTGCGTGCGCTGCACACCGGACCGGAGGGCATATTAGCCCCCCAGTCCTGTGTGCTGATCCGGTCTGCGGCTGTTAGGGTCATCCGGATCACGCCGCAGTGTGAAGCCGCCCTTAACTGATGAAAGAGCATAGCTTGTGGTGTGGCGCCCCTATGGCTAGGCGCCACAGGGATATACTGCATCACAAACAGAAGGTGTAGTGCCTCCGTAGTTATGAATATGGGGTTTCTTACAAAGTCTGCCATAAGCACACAACACTAGGCCACCTTAGTATGAGGGACCATATATTCAGTAGGTCCAGGGGGGTGGAGCCTAGATTGGTGCGGGAAACTTGAGTGACAGTTGAGTTTTCAGTCAGTCAGAAGAGAGTGTGCTGAGGAGGCAGCAAGGGCGGAAGTCTAGAGACCATGTCCGTGACAGGAGGGCACCTCTTTGGAGAGGGGTGACCCAGACACCGGAGGGGGCAATCCAAGACTGGTTGGAGCCAGCTGGAATGCCCGGGTCGTCACCGGCATACCGGAGCCGAAGCAGTCAGCTGGTCTCTCTCTGACTGCAAACCGACAAGCTGTGGGACCGACACAAGGAATCCATAGCGCCACGGAGTGAATCCCTACCTCTGTCCCAAAATAGGTCCAGGACACTCTTAAGTCACCTTCCCACACAGCAATTTTACTAGGCAATTTCACTGGCAATTTGCTGGTTGCAGTGAAATCATGGACACATTGTTCCATTTGTACACAGCAACAAAATAAAACAATGTGTCCATGATTTCACTGCAACCAGCAAATTGCCAGTGACATTGCCTAGTAAAATTGCTGTGTGTGATGGTACCTTTAGGGAAAGGACCGAATTCCGGTGGTGGGAGATATAAAAAGATACACCTGTCCGTACCGGTAAGGAACCGACAGTACCTAACAGTAACAGACCAGGGGACCGGCGAAAGGGCTCTTTAGAGGGTGGTTAATGAGAGTTGCAGAGGAACACAGACCCAGAAAGTTATTGCAAAGATACCACCGACAGACTCTGCAAAGATACCCCAAAATCTGTGGCTACGTCCCCGCTAAATCAGACTGTACTGTGTACTTTATCATCTGCCGGTACCAGTAAAGAAACGTTTGAGTTGAAGCGGTGTCTGATTCCTTTCCTCCGCCGCCCAGAGGGCCTCAGCATCATCAAAGGTGAGGACTACTACTCCCCTCATCTACCCCGCTGCCCTGAGGTAAAGCTCCGCCTGTGGGAAGCTGTAATACCTAAGCTGCATCACATCACCTCAGCGGCCAGCATCCGCAGCGCTGGTAACCTTATTACCAGGTACCACAGGTGACGTCACGTTGAACAACAAAGTAATCCCATCATCATCACCACCATCCACTGCCATTGAGTGTCCAGGGCACAGAACTGGGAAACGGCCACTAGTGATCCCCCATAGAAGCGGCAGCCTGTCCCGGTATCCGAGTACCCCCATCCCTGTCGACCGGGTCAGTGACGTTTGTTTTCTTTCACAAAGAATGGATTTTTTTTTACCCGTTCCCGCCCTTTCAGAATCGTCTGTGCAATGTCTTTGTCTCAAGTCTATCTCTCCCATGTCTTAAACAACTTGTTCTGTTTAAGTTATAGAAAGTTATGTCTTATAGTATTGTATATTGAGGATATACTCGCATTCTGAATGTTCAGACTCACTCTATTATCTAGAATATGCTGTCCAATTTCATAGTATATCTGACGAAGTCTAGATAGACAAAAAGAATGAATCTGCATGACCTGTAGAAAATACCTGTTTTCTATATGGAATATGTCCATGATTTCTTGTGGGCTGAACCAAGGTTTTACCTTCGTATGAATAATATCCCCTGCCTTCCCCATGTTATGGCCTGCGTACCCTATCAATCTTTTGATTTCTGTTCCTTGGGGAAATTCCAGGTGAACAAATAGTGACATATGCTTAGAGATATGAAAGGGAAGTCCAAATGCCTTCTTTACCATCTTCCAGCACACGATAGTGTCTCGAAGCAGTACGGAGGATTTTTCACTTTGTGGAAGTTTGCCTTGTTTTGTATGTAGGAGAGAATTCAATTCCTTCAGCCAATTGTCTTTCCAATTGTGTATTAAAGTAGCAGTTAGTTTCCTGTAACCAAATCTACCACGTCTAAAAAGGCCTGCTATGTTGTAGGGTCTTATATTCCGAAAATTGATCCCACTTATTATTATCAACTAGATGGTGGCCCGATTCTAACGCATCGGGTATTCTAGAATATGTATGTAGTTGACATACTGTGACTGACAGAACTTGTTCAGTCAACGTGAGTGAACTACATATATATATATATACTAGCTGTAGTACCCGGCTACGCCCGGGTTAATAAATAACTGCTGTTAGCTATAACAAAATAGAATTTGAATATGTCATATTAATGACCTGTAGGAAAATAGAAGCTGAGCTGTGATTGATTGCTATAGGCAGCCTAATAAATCTCCAGCCAACAGTAAACCCTCCCCCTGGCCGGGCAGTATATGTTACCTAACACATACACATAATAGACAGCTCATGTGACTGACATCTGCCTTAATTCCCTATATGGCACATGTGTTGCACATTGGCTGTTTTTAATCAGATGTTTATGTTTGGAAAATAAAGATAGCACACGTATGAGGCGAGTTGTGTGAGGTGATTTGTGCACATCTGTGTCTGTCTGTGTGGTGTGTGTGTCCCTGGGGTGTGTATGTGTGTGTCCCTGTGGGGGGGGGGTATGTGTGGTGTGTGTCTATGTTGTGTGTGTCTCTTTGTGGTGTGTGTGTGTCCCTGTGGGGTGAGTGCATGTGTCCCTATAGGGTGTGTATGTGTGTGTGTGTCCCTGTGGGGGGGTCTGTGTGGTGTGTGTGTATCTGTGTTGTGTGTGTCTCTTTGTGGTGTGTGTCCCTGTGGGGTGAGTGCATGTGTCCCTATAGGGTGTGCATGTGTGTGTGTCCCTGTGGGGGGGGGGGGGTCTGTGTGGGGTGTGTGTGTCTCTGTGTTGTGTGTGTCTCTGTGTGGTGTGTGTCTCTCTGTGGTGTGTGTGTGTCCCTGAGGGTGAGTGCATGTGTCCCTATAGGGTGTGTATGTGTGTGTGTCCCTGTGGGGTGAGTGCATCTGTCCCTATAGGGTGGCTGTGTGTGTGTGTCCCTGTGGGGGGGGTCTGTGTGGTGTGTGTGTCTGTGTCATGTGTGTCTCATTGTGGTGTGTGTGTGTGTCCCTGTGGGTGTGTGTCTCTTTGTTGTGTGTGTCTCTTTGTGGTGTGTGTGTGTGTGTTTGTTCGGGTGCGTGGTGAGTATGCAATGTTGGGGCTGCACCTTAGCAACTATACACTTGCTGTTACTCTTTGTGTGCGTGTGTTGTGTATACATGTCCCCGTGCGTGGTGAATATCTCATGTTGGGGCCCCACTTTAGTGACTATATGCTGGTATGTGCTGTTAGTCTTTGGCGCTATCATTAAGCCCCCTCTCATTCACAACTGTCAACTGGTAACTGTCACTTTTTCCCCATTATGTAGATAGGGGCAAAATTGTTTGGTGAATTGGAATGCGCGGGGTTAAAATGTCGCCTCACAACATAGCCTGTGACGCTCCCGGGGTCCAGACGTAGGACTGTGCAAAATTTTGTCTCTATAGCTGACATCTGTCGATTTTCCTCCAACTCTTTTCCATTCACTTTTTCCCCATTATGTAGACAGGGGCAAATTTTTTTGCTGAACTGGAACGCGCAGGGTTAAAATTTCGCCTCACAACATAGACTATGACGCTCCCGGGGTCAAAACGTGCGACTGTGCAAAATTTTGTAGCTGTAGCTGGCAGCTGTCGATTTTCCTCCCACACGTTTCCTTTCCCTTTTTCCCCATTATGTAGATATAGGGCCAAAATTGTTTGGTGAACTGGAACGCGCGGGGTTAAAATTTCGCCTCACAACATAGCCTATGACGCTCTCAGGGTCCAGACGTGTGACTGTGCAAAATTTTGTCTCTATAGCTGACAGCTGTCGATTTTCCTCCAATATTTTTCCTTTCCCTTTTTCCCCATTATGTAGATAGGGCCAAAATTGTTTGGTGAACTGGAACGCACAGGGTTAAAATTTTGCCTCACAACATAGCCTATGACGCTCCCGGGGTCAAGACGTGCGACTGTGCAAAATTTTGTGGCTATAGTTGCGACGGTGTAGATGCCAATCCCGGATATACACACATACACACATACACACATTCAGCTTTATATATTAGATAGCAGCGCTATAGTATATGGTGGTACATTACAGTACATGTATAGCTCCTCCTGGCGCCCGCTCCTCCACAGTAAAAGTAAAAATAAAAAAATCCTCAGTGAGGATACTCACTTGCCCACCGGCTCGCTCTACCTTCGTCTTCTAGGTCCTACAGGCCTTTAGGACCTGTCGTTGCCTGGGAAACCAATCAGCTGATCTGACTGCCGGGGGGGGCAGGATGGAGCAGGGGGGCAGGATGGTGGGGAGGGCAGGATGGTGTCGGGAAGGGGGGGGCAGGATTGAGCGAGCGGGGCAGGGTAGAGCGAGCTGGGCAGGATGGAGCCGGGGGGGGGAGCAGGATGGAGCTGGGGGGGCAGGATGGAGCCGGAAAAGGGGGCAGGATGGAGCCGGGGGGCGGCAGGATGGATGCAGGGGGGCGGGATGGTGCCGGGGGGGGCATGATGGAGCCGGGAATGGGGGCAGGATGGAGCTGGGGGCAGGATGGATCCGGGAAGGGGGGCAGGATGGCTGCGGGGGTGGCCAGGATGGCTGCGGGGGCAGGATGGCTGCGGGGAGGCAGGATTCCCCTCGCCCTCCTCTGTTCTCACTCGCAGTGTCGCACTGTGTACAGCGACGTGGCAGGGCGGGCTGTGTGACGTCACATCAGCCCGCCTTGTCACATGACAGCTGTACAGGGAGAACAGCGGGAGGCGTGGAGGGAGGCAGGAAGGCAAGGAGGAGGGCAGCAGGGAGGCGAGGAGGGAGGCAGGGAGGTGAGGAGGGAGGCGGCGGGTAACGGCGCCGGGGGTCGCCGCAGCTGTACATGCAGCCTGGCGACAGCGACGCTTTGCGTCGCTGTCGCCAGGTTACAGCTACTGTATAATTTTGAATGCGCATTTTGCAAACGCGGCGCTCATTGGTTGCCGCTGCTAGCGGCAGACAATGAGCGCTGGCGCGCGATTTTGGCATGAGACAGACACGATTAGGAGATTATATAGTAGATTATTGCCATCTCCATAAATCTTATAACATTTTTTTGATCAGAGGTGTATAATTTTGTAAGTAGAGTTGTTTCAGCAGCCTGCCTCTCTTGATTCCAAAATAAGTGATACCGGTATGTGTCTTTGCATTATGTAGTTCTAGACCTAGTTTCTTCCACTATTCTGTAGATTTTTTTTTCCACCCAATTCCAAAAGTTTGCTCTTAGTGATATTGACCTTATAAGCCGACTATTCTAAAAAGTTTTGGATAAACTGGAAGATATTTCCTAATTGTTCCAGTATCCGGGACAAGAACAAGATATCATCTGCAAATAATGCTATTTTAGTGTTACTAGTACCCACCTTGATTTCCTCAAATAGGTCCGACTCTTCCATATACCGAGCGAAGGGTTCCAGTGCCAAGTTAAACAGCAATGGTGACATCAGGCACCCTTCCTGGTCCCTTTATGGCAATGAAATGGCTCAGAGCGGAAGCCTGGGGTGTGTATTCTAGCTGCCGGGTCCCTATATACCCTCTTCCAAATAATTGTGAGATTTTATTTAAGCCTGCATAGTGGGATAGACATTTCAGTCACACAATAGACCTTCATAAGTATCACTGGTAAGACATGAAAACACATAGAAAAATCAACACACAAAAACTGGTGAAGAATACATACAGTGAGTATTATACATATTAACATATAATATGTTCCCTGCATCGGATTTAGTGTGTCTGCGCTTGACCAGTAACACTGCAACCTCGGCTTCTCTGAATATCTTCCCTGCCATCCAGAGTGACGTCAACGGCACATGCGCAGTCCGCAGCCTCTGCCCCATCCACCATAGAGCTCACTCATTGGCTGTGACTCACCGTTGCCGGATGCTCACGTCTCAGGCGATGCAGCACTTGTCACGGTTCCGCGCCTGAGGCTGTGGGACCCGGTGGTCAGATCAAAGGGGATGAAAGGATGGGATGATTCTTGTTTGTCTGGGAGTCCAGTGATTGCACCGGCGCTGCTTGGGCCTCCGGGGGATGTGCGGCAGCTAGATGGGATGCTCCCCACAGGATGAGCAGGAGTCCCCGGGGCCAGGAGCTGCACTAGATGGAATACGGCAGCTCAGTAGTTGCTGCATATTAGTCCAGAAATGATGCACGGACACATAGAGTCTTTTGGTACCTTTACTGGTGACAACAGGTACACTCGACAGGGTGATGAAGCTGGCACTCCTGGAGGTTCCACAGCAAGCAGTAGTGTAGGCTTCCTTATATACACTGTTCTGGTGAGGTCTGGGGGATATAGAATCCTGCCGGACCGGGTTGCACGTTCTGGTGAGACGTGATTCAGCTGAGTTTGCTGCACTGAAGGCACTATAAAAGGGGTTAGGTGTAATTACTGCTCCTTCCCTGGGCTCTCATCTGGCGGTGCTTCAGGTGTTCAGGGGAGCTAGACTCCCTGGTTGGGGTGCTGGTTTCTCTGCAGCCTGCGATGTGGCTCCTGCAGCTTGGACCTAGTGCCCGGATGGTTAGGGAGAGTTGGGATAACTCTTCTGTCCCTGTGAGGTATTTGCCTCCTGTCCTATGACTCTTGATGCGAGAGTCTCTCACTTTGCGGGTGTGCTGGTATGGGCCTAGTGTGGCTCCAGTACCAGGTCAGCTCTCCTAGCTGTTCACAGTTCTAAAGTGACTGCACACTCCACTCTTTCTCCCTCCAGTACTCGTATTTATAGGGGAAACTGGCTTAAGGTAACCAGTGGAGCTCCCCCTAGAGGCCTGGGGTGAAAAGGGGTGTAAAAGGTGTGTTAGTGAGTTCTGCTTGCTGTGTACATTCCATTTGTGTATCAAGAGTTCTGTGGTGCCCCAACCAGGGTGCCAGGGTGCCACAGCTGCATGGCTTTTGTTATCCCGAAGGATATTACACCTCACCCTAGAGATCCTCTTCCGGATTACTGGAGAGGTGAGAGATTGTGATGCCTGGAAAACGGTGACCTCCATAATGGCGACACAACAGGTGAGTTTACGCAGCATAAAAAAGAAGCACAGAATGAGACTTCTATTAATCCCATCTAATGTGCTTGTACTGTACAATGCAGCGTTTTGGAAGCAGCGAAAGCAAGTTAATCTAGAACCTTAATAATCCTGACTGTGGGCACAGCATGAGGAGACGATAAGGGAATCGCGGATGGTTTCTGTCCTCCGAGAAGGAAGAAACCTCATTAATCATTTTTATATGTTCCCAGAACCTTCTATTAAATACGACCCATAAGTAACCCACATACGGCGACATCAGCGGAGAGAACAGAAGAAACCTCCCTCAGTAAGAAGAAATGTCACCAGCACTGAGGGGGTTAATGTCCTTTGTCTGCTCTGTGCATAATCACAGTCACTCTCTATATATATGTCTGCTCTGTGCTGACAGGACCTGTGATGATGTCACATGGGGGGAGGAGACATTCTCCATTTTGCAGGAAGTGTCCACATATATAAGAGAAGAGAGAAGAGAGCTGAGAGTGAGGTAATGATGGAGGAGAATGAGGGGAACAGACTGTGTGTGATAAAGGGGAGCGGGACTAAATCCTGGTGGACACAGGGACAAACCGGGGGCTTTCACCCACTAGGATTTAGTCACAGCCATATATCTAGTGTGCGGCTCTGCAGGGGAAACAGGGACCATTCCCCATTACTGGAACCCCTTCACTGCTGAGCCCATCACAAACCTGTGGATGTCACTAGAATGGGACTGTGTGTTATACCGGGGGCAGGACGGGGCCATGACTGGATGTAGTGATCATGTGAAGCCGGTAACAGCTCTGGAGATTTCTTCCATGGGATCTTTATAATGTTACATCGTCATCTTCTCCCCATTCAGGTCCCTACAATATCGGATCCTCTCAGTGGAGATCTTCTATACAAGACAATTCTCCTGATTGACCCATCAAGGATGGATAAGGACAAGATGGCGGAGAGGATCTTCCACCTCACCCTAGAGATCCTCTTCCTTGTTACTGGAGAGGTGAGAGATTGTGATGACAATGTCACATGACATCATTCTTATCTATGGACAGAATAACAGATGACAGAACTGGAGAGGTGAGGACTCTGGAAATGTCTGGAGACTGGAGATTTATTAATGTGTCTCTCCATAACCAGGATTACACAGTAGTGAAGAAGAGCTCTAGTGATCTGTGCTGTCAGGACCCTGTGTCTGAGGGAAGAGCCCTGAGCCCAATCACGGGGCCTCCACCTCACCCCCTGATACATGAGGACATCAATGACCAGAAGATCCTAGAACTCACCTACAAGATGATTGAGCTGCTGACTGGAGAGGTGACACTGCTGGGAATGCTGCTGCTGGGACATTATACAGTAACGCTGTGAAGGGATCGGGGGATGACAATGGTATCATTGTATGTGTCAGGTTCCTATAAGGTGTCAGGATGTGGCCGTCTATTTCTCCATGGAGGAGTGGGAGTATTTAGAAGGACACAAAGATCTGTACAAGGACATAGTCATGATGGAGGATCCCCAGCCCCTCACATCACCAGGTAATAGACAGGACTAAATACACACGGCCTATAATGATCTGTATGTAAAGAATGAATTCAGTCCCTGTATGTGTCTCCTCCAGGTCTATCCAGTGAGAGGACAACACCAGAGAGATGTCCCCGTCCTCTTCTTCCACAGGACTGTAAACAAGAAGATCCCGATGTTCCTCAGGATGATCAGGTAGATGGAGAGAAGGTGTGATGAGATCTCCCTATGATGTGTAGACGGCTGTGAAGGTCTAGTGTTCAGTCTTGTTTTATCCCCAGTATTACACACTGAATGGACAATCTACTACAGACACTTTCACACACACTAGAAATATCCAGTGATATTGGATCCTGTTGATCATCTCATCATTTAGGTATCTGCAGCTGAATACAGTGATTGAGTCAGCTAATGTATTAGAATGCAGTCATTGATCCTCATCACAGATGGGCTATAGCAGTGGACGACCAGTTCCAGTATCATTGTGCGGTGAGCCATGGGGAAGGCACCAGATGTTGCAGATTGTTCAGCTGGGATATGTAGTTCCACTGGCAGCAGATGGTAATATCACGGTAGCTGAAGTGAGTTGCTGGACCCATAAACATTTCCCTCATGTCCAATACAATTGTCAAAGCGGGAAGTTGCACTTAGATATTTTATATGACCTCCCGGCGGCTTCCTGTAGTGGTGATGACTGGGTGCAGGTGTTGTATATCACCCCCCGGGGACTCCTGTAGTGGTGATGTCTAGGTACAGGTGTTGTATATGACCCCCGGGGACTCCTGTAGTGGTGATCTCTGGGTACAGGTGTTCTATATCACCCCCCGGGGGCGCTCATGTAGTGTTGATGTCTGGATGCTGGTGTTGTAGTACCTGTGATGTTTGTGCAATTATAGGCAGCCGGACACACGGGTGAACTTGAAAACATAACGCTTTACTTAAAGGGAACCTGTCACCAGGTTTTTGCCATCCCATCTGGGAGCAGCATAATGTAGAAATAGAGATCCTGAATCCAACGATGTGTCACTTACTGAGCTGCTTGCTGTCATTTTGATAAAATTAGTGTTTTCTCTGTTGCAGATTTAGGCCGGATTCACACTGTGGCCTGATCCGGTCCGGTTCTGTCCGGGAGGACCCTGACAGCCGCGGACCGGATCAGCACACAGGACTGGGGGGCTATTATGCCTTCCGGTGAGACAGGCTACCAAATCGTGATGCTCACATAGATCATCGCATACGCAAAGATACAAATAAGTTTGGAATACAGCTGAAATCATCACAAAATATGGGAAAATAATCCATGCATAGAAACAATCAGAAATAACTATATGCTCATAACCCTTAATGTGAGAGAAAAAAAATATAAAACATAATCCTTTTACAGTCTTTGTTTCAGGGTGAAGATCTGCCCCATATTAATACTACAGAGACATATGTGAGGGGTGATGTGCGGAGTAAAGAGGAGATTCCTACAGATAACCGCACAGGTGAGTAGTGACCACTAAATGTAGACAAGTCACAGATTCTACTCTGTCACCGGTTCTAGAATAACTCATACCAGAGGGTGTTCACATGGAATTTTTGATGGGGATTTTATGTATAGAAATGCAGGTGCCGCTTCATTAAGACTGTCTTGGTGAAGGGACGTGATGAGGGAAGAGACGCAGAGTTCATTAAGAGGTAAATGCCAATTAATTAATTTGGCACTTCTTCTCTATGGCGTGCATCTTGCCTGAAATGTTACTGCAATCAAGGGCCGGAGTAGCATTTCTGGCATAAGTTACACCAGCATAATGGCCTAATTTTATGTATTTAGTGGACTGGCATCACTATGACCTGACCATGCTTTGCCCACTTTGGTGTAGCTGACCGAGACTGGCATAAAATTATTAAAAGTTGCTTCAAAACATTTTACGACAGAAAACTGACATAAATAAATCAATTATGTATTTCAATGAGGCAAAAGGTCAAATACGCAGTAGCTCAGGTTATTCTGCATTCTTATCTGCGCTCCTGGCTCTGTTAGGCTGGGTTCACATTGCGGCGTGCTCCGGTCCGGGGCTGTCAGGGGTGACACCCTGGACCGGAGTTTTGCTCCATAGGAGACTATCGGGCGGGACGAAGCTGGATGGCAATTTTCTGCCATCCGGCTGCTATCTCGCCAGATGTATCCTGGAGCAGTGGGATGTTTTTGCCGAATCCAAAAACGTTGCATGCAATGTTTTTGGAATCGGAAGAAAAACCCCAGTTGTCCCGGCTTCATCCGGCGAGATAGCAGCCGGATGGCAGATAATTGCCATCCAGCTCCGTCCCGCCCGATAGTCTCCTATGGAGCAAAACTCCGGTCCAGGCTGTCACCCCTGACAGCCCCGGACCGGAGCACGCCGCAATGTGAACCCAGCCTTAGAGGCTTCTGTTTGAATTGTACTTAATATCTTTCAGACATCGTCTTCCCGTAAGTTTGAGTCAGCCTTGTAAATCAAGATAATTGGATAATTGCAATTCTGACTGGGGTATTTAAGTTTGCAGAATGTCCTCATGGTGGGTTTACACGCCACGATATCGTTTCGATATCGCAACTCAATGGCGCGGGAGCGCGCAATGAGTGCACGTTTCACCTGCATCGCATTGACTGTTTACACGCTGCGATATCGAAATACAACGTCCGTGCGATGTCTCCGCCTCCCAACCCAGGATCGCATAGTTAACATGGGAGTGAATGGGTGACGTATCAAATCGCATCGTAATTGGGCGTTTACACAGCACGATCCGGCTTCAATCGCTATGCAATATCGGGGCATTGAATAGCACGCTCATTCGATCCCCGATATCGCATTGACATCGTTCCTGCATCGCATTGGACGTTCACACCATACAACGCAGGAACGATATCGGGTCCAACGAGCGAACCACGTGACTTTTGATTGAAATTGTACTGCGATATCGCGACGTGTAAACCCGCCATCAGTCCTTGCCAGTTGTCAATTGTCTTGGAGGTGTTTCACCTCTGCCTGGTCTCTTCATGCCCTGCTGCAAGATTTCCAAGCTAAGTGTATGGTTTAGTCTTCTTGTGGCACACATGCTGTGTGCTTGTTTTCTGAAATGGTCTATTTCTGCTCAGAGTGCATGCTGTGTTAACTTGCTCTCTGTTAGGAAGTTTTCTTACTAGGATTTTTGTGCTATTCATTTGTTATTGGCTTGTTCAGCTTTTTGTGTCAGTATATATTGAGCATAGTTGGATTCACAGGAGTTCCGCAGATATAGAGGGTGCCGAGTCTTGAGTAGACTCAGGGGTATTTTTGTATTATCTACTGTCTATATTTTTGAAAGGATTTTATACTGACTGCAATAGTATCCTGTCCTGTCTTTATCTATCTAGCTAGAAGTGGCCTCATCTTTGCTTGAATCTGTTTTCTGTCTGAGCATGTCTTTTCCTCTTACTCACAGTCAATATTTGTAGGGGGCTTTCTATCCTTTTGGGTTCTGCTCTGAGGCAAGATAGAATTCCTGTTGCCCTCTTTAGGGGTAGCTAGTTCTCCGGCCGTGTTGAGGTGTCTAGGGTATGGTTAGTCACATCCCACGGCTACGTCTAGTTGCGGGGTTAGATCATCAGGAACTGCGGTCAGTACAGGTACCACTTCTCCTGTGAATTATATTCATGCGGCTCCAAGGTCACCGGATCATAACAGACAGGTAGATATAGGTTAGAGAGGTATCACGTCCTGACAGGTTCCCTTTAAATTGTTGGACCATTTTTGCATGCAGACTGACCCAAAATCCATGCAATTGATCCCAACCAGGTGAAGTCCAGTTCTTAATCTTCTTTATCCTTTCTCTCATCATTTCTGTTATAATCTTTTCTTGTTTCCCATAAATCTTTCCAGAATGAAGTTGTAGCTGTTTTTTCTGGTTTTTCCCTTGTTGCCTTCTGATTCAGCCTCTGATAGAAGCGCCTTTGATCAGATTGAAACAGTTGACTTTGCTTGTAGTGAATGGCTCTTGATTCATATCTTTTAATTTTTCTGGCTATCACTGTGATCTGTTGCTTAACGATTTCAAGTGCTTCATCAGTTTTTCTTGTGCTTAGCCGGTATTTTTTTTTTATCAGATATTTCTGGATTTTGCCATTTTTTAGGTTTCGCTCTTTCATGTCTTGCATCGGCCGCATAGGCCTTTAATTTTTAACGCCAACCTGATCTTCCATTTTGGTTTTCCAGTCCTCTTTCTGAAGGGCTTTAATTGTTGTATCCCCAATTCTTCTGTTCCAGTCACTGCTGTGCTGTACGCAAGCTGATTTATTTCTTCCATTGATGTTATCTGGACAGTTGCAAGTGCTGCATTTCTATCCTTCATTAATGGTGCCAGATGTTTTTAAGGTTGGCAATCTTAACCTTTCTTCCTTTAAGACAGCATGGGTCAAAATGTTCTCTTTAAGTTCTTGTTGCCTTGTGGTAATTTTACCAAATGTGTGACAGTTTCCTCTAACAAACCTTTTATTATTGGCAAGATCTAGGGAGGAGATTGGGATTCACGAGGACTTGATGTCATCAGGAGGAAGGTAGTGGTATCAGGGATCAAGAGCGTAGCCAGTGTTCACCCGATAGATCTGGGGGCAGATGTGCTTCTTCTGTGGTCAGCTTAGTAGCAGGTGATGTTGCTGAAGGAAACTCAGTAGCTCCTGAAAGCTCTGGTTGTGGCTGTACTGGTGGCTCTACATTCGTGCATCCCTGTGTTTCAAATTCTTTTTCATGTTTCCCTCTGATTAATCTTCTCCAATGTGAAGACTCTGCAAGATGAAGATCGGCAGTGGGCATCCAGGCATGAATAAATTAGGAACTACAATGCTTCATAAACACACGAAGACAAACTACTTGCCTATTTGGAAAAGCAAGCTGGTCAGGACCCAAATATCATTCCACCCCTATTCCTTGCTCTTAAAGCCAGGCTATATCCTCAAGTACCTTAGTGATGTAATCCTCATCATTATCTGAATTTCCTGACTATATAACCATCAAGTATCCATCCCTAATTGTGGAATGATGAAACAGCAGTACACTGCCAGTCATATATATGTTTGCCAACTCAACTCCGTCATGGCCAAGTAGATGTTGGTGCAGTCGCTGATGTATGACTTATTGTATTTCGCTGACTTTCAAGATATGATGGCGTGTGCTAAACCTTGCTTAAGGATTCCCATCTGCCTTTATGATTCACAAAAAAGTGATGACTGCTCTGTGTTCACACGTGCAGGATTACGTGGGTCGCTGTCTCTCTTGGAAATGAGTTTGCAAGTTTAGTGCTTTCTAGACAAACACAGCAGCAGCTATGGTCATGGACAATACTTGTCTTTCATAGCCCACTGTTGAATGTTTTGAATGGAAATAATGCACCACAGCAACCAATATAGATGGTGAAGGTTCCATGGTGGGGTGTCAAGTCTGGTTTCACCTCCAAGCTTCAGGTATTTCACCTACTCTTCCAAAAAGAAAAAAGGAAATGGAAGGAGGTAGCAACAGCAAATGCGCTTGTACTTTACTACTTTACTACTAAGAAATGAAAACATACCCTATAACCAACATAACTAGAAAAAAGTACTCTGCAGCACTCAGCTACTACCAATAATGTACATATGCTAACAAGATATATATATATATGAAAAAAAATTAAAAACTTACGTTTTTTCAAACGTAAGTATTTAAATTTTTTTCTCAACAAGAAAAAAACTGCACAGCACTCAAAGACAAATGTGAACTGGTGCTAGCAAAGACGCAGGGTCATATAATGTGAAAACATTCTTGCAGCACACAGCTACTACCAATGATGTACAAATGCTACAAGCTATATGTGTTTGAGGAAAAAGTTTAAAAACTTACATTTTTTTCAAAAAACTCAAAAATTCTAATTTTTTATTTCTGAAGTTCTTGGTACATACATTGGCCAATGTCTGCTTGCTCATCAACTGCGACAAAGTGACTTCAGGTCTGATGAGTCCTACTCTGATATCCCTATCCTCCTTGCACACAGCTACTACCAATGATGTAAACTTTTTCCTCAAACACATATGGCTTGTAGCATTTGTACATCATTGGTAGTAGCTGTGTGCTGCAAGAATTTTTTCACATTAAATTTTTTCTTATATATATATAGCTTGTTAGCATATGTACATCATTGGCAGTAGCTGAGTGCTGCAGAGTACTTTTTTTCTAGTTATTTGATCCAGCGTCCCTGCTTGCACCAGTTCACATTAGTCTGTGAGTGCTGTGCAGTTTTTTTTCTGTTTTGTATCTTATGGAGTTGCTGGCTCCTTGCTGCAATGTGCACCCTTATTGCCTACAGGTGATCTAGGGTTGAGATGGTGTCCACTTACTTAGTAGTGGGGTAGGGTGGACAAGGAGGACTTGGGTGTCAGCGTTAGGACTCATTGGACCTGAAGTCACTTTGTCGCAGTCAATGAGCAAACAGACATTGGCCAATGTGTGTACTAAGAACTTCACATTTAAAAAAAAAAATATAAGAATTTTGAGTTTTTTGAAAAAAAACGTAAGTTTTTAATTTTTCTCTCATGTGTGTATGTATGTATATATATTATATATATATATATATATATATATATATATATATATATATATATATATCTTGTTAGCATATGTACATCATTGGTTGTAGCTGAGTGCTGCAGAGAACTTTTTCTAGTTATTTGACCCAGCGTCCCTGCTTGCACCAGTTCACATTAGTCTGTGAGTGCTGTGCAGTTTTTTTTTCTGTTTTCTATAAACAACATAGGGGAACCACCTTCAGAGGAAAAGTTTGTACACTAAAAGTTTGGAAATACTGCTATGATGGTTTTTTTATGAGAAGTAAAATTAAATGCAAAAAAACTTAGTCATGTTTTCACAATTTTGCCTCTTGGACTCCATGAGAGGCCCGTCGGATGCTCTATATAATCTGAGGCATCTTGAGCTCTCAGTATTAAGAGTGACCGCTCGGCCATCCAATCTGCTTGCTGAGCTTTCAGTATTGTTTACAGTCCAGTAGCCCTGTCAGGGCATGGGCATTGTCATGCATCTGGATACAAAATCTTGAGTCTCTGCGCTGTGGTCGGCTTCTTTATTCGTGGATACACTTTTTTTTCTCTGGGTGTTTAGTTTCTCTTATCTTTGCTTTAGTTTCATGAGGGTCACAGGTGTATTAATTTACTCGTTTGTCTGCCCAATCAACTTTCAGGTGCAGCTTTAAATATTTCTATATTCTGATGTCCTGATGGTAATATTCTTATTTGATTGTCCAGACTAGGGATGAGCGAACTTTCCCCGAACATGTTCACCAATTTCAAATTCGGCACAAACGTTGTTGATTTGGTTCGCGATTGTAAATCTGAGCATGCAGCTTTGTTTGGGAAAAAGGTTCGAAATTTAAAATGGCCCTAACACTTTCCATGAGTATTCGGGGCAAAAACGCTCAGCAGAAGACTCACTGGCTTGGAACAACTCCTAATCTTAAGGTTAGGAGTGTTCCCAGCTAATGAGTTTACTGTTTTCTTTCAACATGTAGATATTTTTGGAGCTTTAAAAGAATTTTTTAAGCTTCCCGAAGTTTGCAGGGATTGGCACATGCAGGGTGTGAATTTTGGAAACCGTGATGGATGTGGCAGCAGCTGTGAACTCCAGGAACCTTACAATGTCCTTTAAACATCTGATTAAGAGAGCGTTATATATACATATACATATGTTAAGTTTGGGAATAATTTTCTATGATTATTATTACCGTATATACTCGTGTATAAGCCGAGTTTTTCAGCACAAAAAATGTGCTGAAAAGTCCCCCCTCGGCTTATACACGAGTATATACGGTAATAATAAAAAAAAAAAAAATATACAGCCCCCCCGTGGTATACCGGGCCCCCCTGTGGCAACCTGTAAAGGAAGCGATGATTATACTTATCGGGTCGCCGACGCCGCCGCTCTGTCACCGTCCGTCACCGCGCTCCTCCTGGTCTTCATGCTTCCTTCACCGTCGCACAGGAAATGACGTCATTTTCTGTGCGCCGATGAAGGAAGCATGAAGACGGGAAGGAGCGCGGTGACGGACGGTGACAGAGCGGCGGCGTCGGCGACCCGATAAGTATAATCATCGCTTCCTTTACAGGTGGCCACAGGGGGGGCCCGGTATACCAGGGGGGAGGGCTGTATACAGCCGGGTACCGCTGTATACAGCGGGGGCTGCTGTATACAGCGGGGGCTGCTGTATACCCCTCTGGGGCTGCTAAATACCCCTCTGGGGCTGCTGTATACCCCTCTGGGGCTGCTGTACACCCCTCTGGGGCTGCTATATACCCCTCTGGGGCTGGGGCTGCTATATACCCCTCTGGGGCTGGGGCTGCTGTATACAGCTCTGGGGCTGCTGTATACAGCTCTGGGGCTGCTGTATACCCCTCTGGGGCTGCTATATACCCCTCTGGGGCTGCTATATACCCCTCTGGGGCTGGGGCTGCTGTATACCCCTCTGGGGTTGCTATATACCCCTCTGGGGCTGCTATATACCCCTCTGGGGCTGGGGCTGCTGTATACCCCTCTGGGGCTGCTGTATACAGCTCTGGGGCTGCTGTATACCCCTCTGGGGCTGCTGTATACCCCTCTGGGGCTGCTATATACCCCTCTGGGGCTGCTATATACCCCTCTGGGGCCGCTGTATACCCCTCTGGGGCTGCTGTATACCCCTCTGGGGGCTGCTATATACCCCTCTGGGGCTACTGTATACCCCTCTGGGGCTGGGGCTGCTGTATACCCCTCTGGGGCTGCTGTATACCCCTCTGGGGCTGCTGTATACCCCTCTGGGGCTGCTATATACCCCTCTGGGGCTGCTGTATACCCCTCTGGGGCTGCTGTATACCCCTCTGGGGCTGCTATATACCCCTCTGGGGCTACTGTATACCCCTCTGGGGCTGCTGTATACAGCTCTGGGGCTGCTGTATACAGCTCTGGGGCTGCTGTATACCCCTCTGGGGCTGCTATATACCCCTCTGGGGCTGCTGTATACCCTCTGGGGCTGCTGTATACAGCTCTGGGGCTGCTGTATACCCCTCTGGGGCTGCTGTATACAGCTCTGGGGCTGCTATATACCCCTCTGGGGCTGCTATATACCCCTCTGGGGCTGCTATATACCCCTCTGGGGCTGCTGTATACCCCTCTGGGGCTGCTGTATACAGCTCTGGGGCTGCTGTATACAGCTCTGGGGCTGCTGTATACCCCTCTGGGGCTGCTGTATACCCCTCTGGGGCTGCTGTATATACCACTGGGGGGGCTGCTGTATACTACCACTGGGAGGCTGCTGTATACTACCACTGGGGAGGCTGCTGTATACCACTGAGGGGGCCTGTATACCACACTGCTGGGGGCTGTATACCTGTGCTGGGGTCCACCCTCGGCTTATACACGAGTCAATAGGTTTTCCCAGGTTTTGGGGGCAAAAGTAGGGGGTCGGCTTATACACGGGTCGGCTTATACACGAGTATATACGGTATATTTTTTTTTTTTAAGAGAAACCTTTATTATTGCAGAGAGTCAGCAGCATGCGAGTCCATCTCTTCTACACTTATGTGATAGCAATTCATATAAAAATAGCATATGGACATTATATGCTTCACATATATGATCTTATAGCTGTGTTCACACTCGTGAAACAACATCCTATGGATATTACTTCTTCAGAGTGTGCAATAACTTTATTTCCTTTCTCACCTTTAGAATACAGATTTTTGGCATGTGCACAAGTGTGTTATATATATATCATTTAATATTGGTCCAGTCCATGCATTGCTGCCCAATAGCCATATTCAGCATTTCAGGTGGTGAGCTGAATAAACTATTTATTTTTCTTATTTGTCCTCCAAATATGTCAAGCTTCAGTAATCACTCTACCCAACCACAAACCTAGGTGTTACCTGTGGCATGTGCAATGTAAGTCAGGTACCTTCTGCAGCCCACTCTATGGAGGGGTCAATGAGGAGCTAGGCAACAAGATTGTGCAAACAATAATATCCTGCAAGTGATTGTGTCCTGTTGCTGGAAGAGGCGGGCCCTAGGCAAAACAAAGATGTGTCACCATGGAGACCAGCCCTATCTTGGTAGTGCCGTACAACGCTGTTACACTGTGCTACCGTGTGCCTGCAGTACACAGTTTGGATATTTGATGGATCCACACCAGGACATGCCAGCTGTGGAGGACGTGATCTCCCTTACCACCCCATGGGCAGAGTTTGCTTCACCACCTGAACCAGAGCAACCCACGCAGGACATGGACACACATGTGACCTGGAGCTATACAGCGCTGCCCACACTGGGATTGATATGCAGCGAGGTTAAGATCCAGCTCTGGTCTCGCATACCTGAAGAGATCCCACCGCAAATGAGATCACAGTCAGGAGGTGAGCCGTTCCCATGCCAGCTGGGAGATGGAGATATCATAGTTAGGAGGATCATGCAGCATGCCTGGCGTTATTACTCCTGCAGCCAGTGCCGCAGAAAGTGGATCAGCAAATCAAGGATGAGGAGGACAAGCATTAGGATGAAGAGGAGGAGGTAGTAGAGACAAAAGGCCCTTTTTCCCAGCCTTGTGTAGCACCCACAAAGAAATGCAGTGGATGTGGTGTATATGGACTTTTCAAAAGCTTTTGATACGGTGCCGCACAAAAGGTTGATACATAAAATGAGGGCAATGGGGATAGGGGAAAATATGTGTAAGTGGGTTAAGAACTGGCTTAGTGATAGGAAACAAAGGGTGGTAATTAATGGAACACACTCAGAATGGGTCACAGTTAACAGTGGGGTACCACAGGGGTCAGTGTTGGGCCCGCTTCTATTTAATATATTTATTAATGCCCTTGTAGGGGGCATACAGAGTAGTGTCATCTGCAAATATTGAGATTCTAAACTCCGCAGGGTAATCAATACAGAGGAGGACAATTTTATATTACAGGAGGATTTATGTAAACTAGAAGCTTGGGCTGCTAAATGGCAAATGCACTTTAATGGGGATGAATGTAAAGTCATGCACTTGGGCAGAGGAAACAAAAGGTTTAATTACGTGCTTAATTGTAAAACACTGGGCAAAACTGTCACTGAAAAAGACCTTGGTGTATGGGTAGATGATAAACTCACATTTAGTGGCCAGTGTCAGGCAGCTGCTGCAAAGGCAAATAAAATAATGGGATGCATTAAAAGAGGCATAGATGCTCATGAGGAGAACATAATTTTACCTCTATACAAGTCACTAGTGCGACCACACTTAGAATACTGTGTACAATTCTGGTCTCCGGTGTATAAGAAAGACATAGCTGAACTAGAGCGGGTCCAGAGAAGAGCGACAAAAGTCATTAGAGGACTAAGGGGTCTGCAATACCAAGACAGGTTATTAAACTTGGGGTTATTTAGCTTGGAAAAACGAAGGCTTAGGGGTGATCTTATAATAATGTATAAATATATGAGGGGACAGTACAGAGACCTTTCTAATGATCTCTTTACTCTTAGGCCTGAGACTGGGACAAGGGGGCATCCTCTACGTCTGGAGGAAAGAAGGTTTAATCATAATCACAGACGCGGATTCTTTACTGTAAGAGCAGTGAGACTATGGAACTCTCTGCCACATGATGCTGTAATGAGTGAGTCACTGCTAACATTTAAGAAGGGCCTGGATGCCTTTCTTGAAAACTATAATATTACCAGTTATACATACTAGATTCTTTGATTGGGCGTTGATCCAGGGAACTAGTCTGATTGCCGTATGTGGAGTCAGGAAGGAATTTTTTTCCCCCAATGTGGAGCTTAGTGTTGCCACATGGTTTTTTTTTGCCTTCCTCTGGATCAACATGTTAGGCTATGGGTTGAACTAGATGGACTTAAAGTCTTCCTTCAACCTTAAAAACTATGTTACTATGTATGTATGTTACCCTTGCCAGATGCTTTTTAATGTCAGGATACCATACGGGGAAACCTGCCTTATCTAAGCAACTGTCCTATTAGGCATGAACATCCCCATCCTGTTTCATTTTCTGAAGTTAGGCTTGCGAATGCCATTGCCTGAGAGTGGTTTCATGGACCTAAGGCTGCTTTCACATTACGATTTTGTTAAATCCGATGCTGTCCGATGAAAATCTGACAGCATCGGATGCTCAAAATCGAATGCCATCCAATCTGATTTTTTATCAGATCCGATTTAAATGGCTGGGGGAGGGCTGTGGGAGGTTTTAGGAGTGGTCTAGGGTGGGTATTGAGCATGCTCAGTACAGAAAATCGGATCTGATTTTCGATCCGATCCCCCATAGACTCGCTTATTATTTTAATCAGATCGCATCCGATCCGATTCTGTCCGATTTTTATCGGACAGCATCGGATTTAACAAAATCGTAATGTGAAAGCAGCCTAAGGCCAATGACTTTGAGCAAAGTACCCGAGCTATGGTAGTTAATGCAAACTATGAGAGAAAGCGCAATAGGGTCTTATCCTTATTACTATTATTATTATTATTATTTATATAGCACCATTAGTTTCCATGGCTCTTTACACATGAAGAGGGGAGAATGCGGGCAAGTACAGTAAATTTACACAATAGTCTTACTGTTACAGGAGGGGACCCTGTCCATGAAGGCTCACAGTCTACAGGGGCGGGCGAGGAAACAGTAGGAGGGGGAAGTGCCGATCGTGTGACGGTGCGGCGATCGGGTCTCATTGTAGGCTGTAGGCTTTTCGGAAGAGGTGAGTCTTCAGGTTTCTATTGAAGTTACCAAGGGTAGGCGAGTGTCTTATCTGTTGGGGGAGAGAGTTCCAGAGTATGGCGGATACACAGGAGAGGTCTTGAATGCTACGGAGAACAGATACCAGGAGCTAGCAGGTTCTTTTTTTTTTTTTCTTTAGTCTAGAGCCTAAACTTCTGCAAAATATTTAGGAAGGTTCAAGTTCCTGACTAAATCATTTAGTTTGAGCTGTAAAAAACTCGTGGCTCATTGTGACTAGAGGGGACGTTTTCATCGGGATCCTCCTCATTATGTTCTAAATCAGGTGTATCTTCAAATTTCTCAAACTGAAGAGACAGGTATTCCTGGACTAATATTCTAAACAATTACCTACTATATAAATCATTGTATTTACATTAGATTAAGTATTCTGTAATATGAACATGTTGTAATAGATATTGAATAAGCTGTAATATGTATGAGTTATACTTGAAGAACAATCAATAAAAAGATTTAAACAGGAAAATGATAGGATGTGCATTTATACAGCAAGATGATAATCTAAAATACTCTAAAATGTTTTAAAAGGACCTGAAACGATCCTGGGAGTACATGGGAGAACAAACCACCAACATAAGAGTTGAATCTAGTTTGTAGGGAGGAATGAGCTAAAGTTGTTCCAAGCCAATGTGTAAGGGCCGCTTTACACACACCAACTTATCTGTCCAACTTCTGACCAACTTGCTGGTTGCAGTGAAATCATGGACACATTGTTACATTTGTACACTGCCACAATATGGAGCAATGTGTCCATGATTTCGCTGCAACCAGTAAGTTGGTCAGAAGTTGGACAGATAAGTTGGTGTGTGTAAAGTGGCCCTAAGACTAATCAGCAATTACTGTAACTCTTTAAATGCAGTTATTGCTGCACATGGGAGTCGCACCAGACGCTAAAAGTAACGATTGTTATACTGTTGAAATGCCGTAAGGTAACATTGGTTAATATTCCTGATTTAAAAAATGAAAATACTTTAAATTATTTTTTTGTATTTGTTGCTCTTAATCTACTTTTACTAAAGTAGTTTTAGGTCAAATTTATGCATAAATATAGGATCTAAGGTTTAACGTTTCTTCTTATGGAGAAATGAGATGTCAGGTATCACGAAGGGGGAAAATCAGGTAGCAAGATTGAAATAATGGGCTAAGGAGCTAGTCTGACCCTTAGACTGGGGTCACTGGCTCGCCCTGCTCTCATAAGTACCACTGAAGCTGAGGAGGTCTGAGTTGCCACCCTAGCCCTATGCTCCTGACAAGCCCTAGGCTAAGAACCCTTAGCAACTCCAAAGGAAAGAAACTGCAGCAGCACTAGCACGCACGTATTCACTGCACAGGTCCCTAGTAGAGAGTAAACTCTAACAGCAATGTCAGCTGTAGGAAGAGGAGGCTATTTAAAGGACAGAGGTGTGCTCAACTAAGTCAGATGACACACTCTGAGCAGTAGCCTGGAGCCGCCACACACAGCAATACAGCAGCATCATTGACTTAACACTAAATGTGCCAAAGGATCCACATGGACTGTGGAGCAGTCCACACGTGACATCAGGTCTGGCAGGTGAGTATATGAGGAGACTTAAACACCTTGCATGCTCCTTTGGGAAATTAAATATGCAAATTGCCTCTTTAAAGAGGACTTGAGCTCTAGGGCCACCTACTGATAGTAGCAAACCTAACAGTCAATATTGGCCCTTTAACAAGCCTTATTAAGGATATAAGCCAAATCAAATTCTCAATTTGCAGACATGGTGTTTCAGAGTGTTTGCTTCTCGTTAGTGCAAAGAATGAGATGTGATTTAGCTAGGTGAGAGGTTAAAGGCCCCGTTACACGCTTCAATGTCTCAGCGATCCGACTAACGATCCGACCTGGTCAAGATCGCTGTGACTTCGTTTAGTGATCGCTGCTGAGGTGTCGCACGTACAGATATCTTGAACGACGCAGCAACGATTCCGCAACACAAGCGAACGATACTTGCGGTCGTTTGGTCGCCCACGTGCTTTAGTTCTGAATAGGCAAAGTTGTAAATGAGATCGTTGGAGAGATGTCACACACGCCGATGTTGCAGGTTGAACAGACGACAGATTTATGGACATGTTCATAAATCTACGATCAATGACTTATCGTTGGTCGTATCTACATGTCACATGCAACTACGTCGTAATGATGTCGTAGCAACGCCCCAAAAGCCGAGACGTTGCAAATATATTGTTAACGATATCGTAGTGTGTAACGGGCCCTTAAGACTGGGGATCTAAGCTATAACATTTCTTCGCTATATGAGGATACTTTCCTCTGGGAAATTTAATATGCAAATTGTCTTTTTAAGGAGGAACTTGATCTATAGAGTGCTAGCGTTCAAGTCCTCTTTAAAGACGCCACGTATTCCACACCCTCCCTTCTTCCTTCCATCTGTACCCCACTTTACTATTTACTGTTTTCTATGTCTGCCTCTTATACTTTCGTTGCTATTTGTTTGCCAACTTGTTAGGTTATAAGCATTATTACTCATGGCTATGGACTGAATTAGACAACCCCAAGGTGTGGGTTGCTGACTTGTTTCTGTGTAACTATGACAGGACTTGAACATTTGCCTGGTTCCATGATTGACTATACAGAACTTTGCACTAGTTTTATACCTTCCTTATATGTCATTTCTGTACATTTGGAATAACTGTTTTCACCTTACAAATATTCAATAAATAAAATAAAGTTTAAAAAAGAGGCAACATGTACAATAATAGACATTACTGAAACGTTCACAAACTTTCAAGCTCCACTAAGGGTACCTTTACATGTCGCAACATTGCATGCAATTTCACTTGCAACTTACTGGTTGCAGTGAAATCATGGACACATTGTTCCATTGTACAC